>JACDJE010000335.1:594407-726047 GCA_016647715.1 Pavo muticus
ATATATATATATATATATACATATATTATCTATATTAGGTATATAATATGTATTACATATGCATTACATATGCATCCCCATGTATATCCTATCTTTTTCTTAGTTTACTGTTTTCAGACTGACTGAAACAGTAATTTTCTTGAGAAAAGTACTTGTTTTTCTACTTTTCATCTAATATCTAAACAGTGTGATCAGATCCAAATTCCACTGAATTCAATGAAGCAATTTGGCCAACTTCATTTGTCCTTCATTATAAGTTCTGGTGATATATTGACAAAAACGTTTTAAATGCTCGCTTCCTATTCAGTGGTGTTAATTGTTTATGGAACAAGTGCACTCTTATTGAGTGGCTGCTCCTAGATGGAGCAATGTGAAATGTAAGAGTAATGCTGGACTTCAGTGCATGCTTGATCACTTCAAGGTAACGCTGCTGTACTTTATCTATTATACTGTCAGATAAATTGCTTCTGGCTCTGACATGTTTAAATGTAGCAGCAACCATGTGTTCCAGTTCTTGATTATTACATTGTACCACTACTATTCTCTGTTCTGTGTCCTCTGAACTGGTTGCCTGTTATCTTGCATGTTAATTTAAAAATGATAGCATTGACTCTCAAAGCAAGTGAAGGTGAAGACTTTTCACAGTCACTGATCAATACTGTTTTTAAAAACCTTTATAGGTGTGGACAGACTTGCAAAGATTTTGTTGCACAGGTGACAGAGAACTGGCAGAGGCTGTCCAGAGGGGCTGTAGATTCTATATCTTGGAGATCTTCAGAGATGCCTGGGTGTAGACCTAAGTGCCCTGCTTGGGTAGGGGTTGGGCCAGATGAACTGAGAGGGTCCTGCCAACCTCAGTTGTTCTGGGACTCTGTGACTGAAAAGACATGGTGAGGAGGGGTTGTCAGGCTCAGAGAACAGTGGTTAGCTGATCATAGTGTACCTGGAGTTGAATGACAAGAGAATCATAGAATCACAGAATGGCCTGGGTTGAAAAGGATTGCAGTGATCATCTAGTTTCAACCTGCTTGCTGTGTGCAGGGTTGCCAACAGCTAGACCAGGCTGCCCAGAGCCACATCCAGCCTGGCTTTGAATGCCTCCAGGGATGGGGCATCCACAGCTTCCTTGGGCAACCTGTTCCAGTGCTTCATCACCCTCTGAGTGAAAAACTTCCTCCTAATATCTAACTTAAACCTCCCTGTCTTAGTTGAAAACCATTCCCCCTTGTCCCATCGCTATCTAACCTCATAAAAAGTTGTACCCCCTCCTGTTTATATGCTCCCTTCAAATATTGGAAGGCCACAGAAGAGCTGCGGTGTTCTATTTTGGAACCTGTCCTTTAGAACACATTTCTCAATGATCTGCAGAAGGCAACAAAATGGTTGTTTCTCAGGTTTGCAGGTGACACCAAACTGGGTGATGGTGACCTATTGTGATTGTAGACAGAACTGCCACTCAGAGGCACTTGGATGAACTGAAGGGATGGAACAACAGGAATTTCATGGAATTCAGCAGGTCTGTGGATGAGTAGGGAGAACCCTGTGCAAGAATGCAGGCTGGGAACAGAGTGGTATGGGAGCAGCTCTGCAGAGGGCAAGGACATCCTGATGGATGCCCAGATATCCACCCAACAAGCTGCATGTAAGGCAACAGTGTTCCCTCACAGCAAAGAAGGCTGGACTAATGCTTATTCTCATCAGTTCAGCATTCACAGATCCTATCTAGGTATATTATCTGAAGTAATATATCCAGTTTTGGATCCCTCAAACAAGCAAGATATTGATACACTGGAGTAAGTTCAACAGAGAGCATACCAAGATAGTTGAGATTGATACTCTTGGCCTCTGAGGAGATGCTGCAGGAATGGGGCTTTTTGTTACTGAAGAAGAGAAGACTTCAGGGGCACCTATGAGCAGACCTCCAGAATCTGTGTGGAGGCCATCATGAAAATGGAATTGGGCTATTTGGTGGGGCATGGTGGCAAGACAAGTAAAATGGGCATAAGCTGAAACAATAGAATGTCTGACTGGATATAAGAAGAAATGTTTTCAGCATGAGGATAATCAGCCCATGGAGCCAGTTTCCCAGAGAGGCTATGCCATCTCTGTCTTATAATGTTTTCAAGGCAAGGCTCAGTAAAAGACGTGAGCAACCTGGTGTGATCTTACAGCTGGCCCTGCTTTGAGTAGAAGGTTGAATGAGAGACCTCTTGAGGTCCCTTTTAACTTGAATTATCCAAGGAGCCTATGCTCTTATCCTTAGAATCCTTTTCATAGCAGACAATACCAATTATGCCAAGTCCTTGTGAACAGGTGTACACGATGCTTTTAACCTAAAATTTCATCAAGAAGTAATGATGATCTGAGCTTACCAGTAGACTGGACCTGGCTGAATTTTTCTCCTGTGGTTTTGGATCTGAATACTCTTGCTATGTATGTGTTTTTTTCCAAAGAGAAGGAAAAAAAAAATATTTTTAAGGCTTTGGTAATGGTAAATTTACTCTTCTTCCTTTTTTTATTTGTCTCTGTGATCTTTCAGAGTTACGCCTGTGATTAATCTGGAGTTTTTGTTTTCCAGCTGAACTTTGTCTCTTTTGCCCTTCAGCCATGTCACACTATACGTTTTTTATCTGGTTCTGTAGTTGTATAAGTAAAATGATTCTAAGGCATGAAACACATACATTTTTTTGACTATTTTTTTAGCCAGCCCATCTGTCGATCCCCTTATTTGTCAGTACTTACTTGTGCCAAGAAGGTTGACAGAACTAGTTAAAATGTTATGTCTCTAAAAATCATGTTGTATACAAGTATGCGACTGTCCTCTGTAAGGAATTTTGTAAAGATGTACCTTAAAAAAAAATAACTTGTTTGGGTAAGATTTAATTATTTTATTGAATAATGGATTTAATGATCAAACAGATGTGAAAGTATCTACAAAAGAAAGGATGACAACCAAACAAAATGCTGTCTCTCTTCCTGTCATGGTTTTCATTACTTGGTGTCAGCACTGATTGGTCTAAGAATTGAAATTTTGTCTAACCGAGGGTACAAAAGAGCTGTAATATTCTTCTTCAGGATCTCTCCCTTTCCATTTTAGCTTTTTACAGAAAATTATGCAGTAGATATGGTAAATGGCAGAATGTTTCTTCTGTGGGCTAAACCTCAATGAGGCAGGACAGTAGTAGAAATAGAAGGGAATCAGAATCATAGAATATCCCCAGTTGGAAGGGACCCACAAGGATCGGTGGGTCCAACTCCTGGCTCCACACAGGACCACCCAAAAAGCAAACCATATGTCTGAGACAGACACTTCTTCAACTTTGGCAAGTTCAGTGCTTGGTTCCCTGAAGAGCCTGTTCCAGTGCGCAACGATCTTCTCAGTGAAGAGCCCTTTCTTGATATACAATCTGATCCTGGAATGACATGTTGTACTTCTTTGAAAATGACAAGTTCGCAGACTTCTCTTTCCTGGTGGCAAACAAGTAGAACCTCTTAGCAGAACTGGGCTTCAGAAACACTTTTTAAAATAGATAATTTTATTTCATGTAAATACTTGAGGCACTGAATTATTATACATAATTAATCAGTGTCTTTAAAACTGCTCTTAATAAAGAGAAGACTCTGTATGAAAGCATGTTTTAAAGGGAAACATCATTTTGCTTCTTTTTAGTGAACTAAAAGTAAATTCTGAATTTGCTTTCTTACCATGTCCGCACTCTGGCTCTGTAATAGGTTGTATGTTTCAAGTTTTTGGGGTTTTGGAAATGGGTAAGATAAAATGCATGTGTCACTTGTGGAGTATACAGTAGGTAGTTTACTTTTAAAAAGCCAATAATTCACCTTTTTCCTTCTCCCTCCAAAATAATAGGTGACACAGGTTATTTATAAAAACACATCTTAGGCAAGTAATTCAGCCCTCAAATCTTTATATTCCTTTAAGTGTCATTTTTTTCCCTAAAGGCTGTTATCAAAATAATCTAAATCACTTTCTTTATATTAATCAAAGAATTACAGCACTTAAATTTGTAGTTGTCACTCATGTAGTTTGTGCCTAAAGCATTTTGAAATTGTTTTGTGTGGTCTTTTCAATCACTGCATTTTTTTTTTTTTTTTTNGAGCAGGGCCTTCTTATCAGTGTGCAGACTCTGGAAGTTCCTTTCTCTTCTTGATGGGTATCAGAGTGCAAAAGGTCCAGCTGATAAAATTTTTTAATGATCTAAAGGTAACTTTGGGAAGTAAAGGATATCAGATATTGGAGGATGAATGAACTATGGCTCTCTGTATAGTAGCAGTGGATTAACTTTCATGCAGTGAAAGAAGTGAGCAAAGTTTGAAGCAAAATGTGTGTTTATTTGGCTTTGTAAATCTGAATTTAAACAATGTGTACAATGGAGAGAATTGAGTAATAAGAACCACTTTACTTTTCATCCTTCCTCAATTAATTTTTTTCTTTTAGTGGTCTTGGACCGAAAAATTAGTAATTCTATTTATTATTGCCATGGTTAAGGGTCAGCCAAGTATTATTCCCTGTTTTGCTAGACTCTGTACAAACACAGAGTTGACAATTGAAATAGGTTGCAAAGAATGTAGAGCATAACTACAGTGAGGACCCATCTTGTCATTTTACAATTAATGTTAGAAAGAGATTAAATATTCATAAGCAGAAGCAAAAGGAATTTGGTTCTAGAGCGATGGAAATGCAGTAAAAGGAGGAAGCAAGCATGCGTCAGTTGTAGGGTTGCCTTTGGTCACTGTAGAAGTGTCACAGATTCTGCCTGTAGCCCACTACTTGGGAACCGTCTGTCTAAGCAGACCTGCATGATGTGGAGCCCTGCATTGTGTCCTGCTGGAAGGAAAGGAAATCTTTAATTCCCAGAGGCTATCAGACACCTCCCATAGGTTGAACTGTTTTTCTAGTACTGCTACTAAATTAGTATGCTGTTACAGTTTGGACAGGTTGTGAAACACCCATCCTTAGAGAGCTTCAAAAAGGCTCTAAGCAATCTGATCTAGTTTTGATGTTAAATGTGCCTTGAGCCATATGTTTGACTGGATAGCCTCCCATGGCTACTTCATACCTAAATTACTCTATGATGACCTATATTATTCTGTCATTGGGTGAGTAAAATTCTTGTTCAAAGAGATTTTAATTTTATTATCTCGTAAGTATTTAAGGAGGCATGGAAAAGATAAGGCCCAGGTTGTCTCTAAGTGAAAGCGCAGATCTTCCAATGTTGTATTTGAAGCAATTGTGAATACTCCAAAATGCACTGATATCAATGTCCCTAATATCAGAGGTGATTTTGATTTTGTTTTCTTTGTGGATTTACCTTCACTTGTTGCACAGCTGGTGCACAATTCTTCATTACAGACGATGTTTTATTTAAGTAGAATTTTGGTGTATTAAATGAGTTTCCAACAGACCTTAAGTTTCATAATCGGTTTCATAGGACATTTGCTAACTGCTCTATATGCCTCTTTTGGAGTTTCAAGAAAAATGTTTTGGCTTTCACAGTTCTAAACTTACAGCTTCCAACACCAGCCTAAAAAGTAGTCTTTTGGAACAAAACCAACAGATCATCTGGCAGTGCATATGTATAATTAAAAAAAAAAAAAAAGCCCACAGCTGTTTTAATACTCTCCTGAAACAAATCAGAAGAACTTTTGTGCTTTTTAGCTGAAATAGCTTCAGGTTTTCACAATACAGCAAAATTTGATCTTTTAATCAAAAATCTTCTCAATATTAACCTCTTTGTGCCTTTGAAACCTGGTTTCTTGGTGTGCTTATAAAATACAGGAGAATATATTTTATGCATGCAAACTACTAGCTTCTTTTTCTACCATGTTGTTGACCGTAAGGAAATGTGGACTGCATACAGCATTACATTTCTAGTATCCTCATTCAAGCAAAAGGGAACAAAATCTGTTAATCATTGATTATGTAAATACAATTTTATATATACACACACACGCATATATATATATATATATATATATACATATATTATCTATATTAGGTATATAATATGTATTACATATGCATTACATATGCATCCCCATGTATATCCTATCTTTTTCTTAGTTTACTGTTTTCAGACTGACTGAAACAGTAATTTTCTTGAGAAAAGTACTTGTTTTTCTACTTTTCATCTAATATCTAAACAGTGTGATCAGATCCAAATTCCACTGAATTCAATGAAGCAATTTGGCCAACTTCATTTGTCCTTCATTATAAGTTCTGGTGATATATTGACAAAAACGTTTTAAATGCTCGCTTCCTATTCAGTGGTGTTAATTGTTTATGGAACAAGTGCACTCTTATTGAGTGGCTGCTCCTAGATGGAGCAATGTGAAATGTAAGAGTAATGCTGGACTTCAGTGCATGCTTGATCACTTCAAGGTAACGCTGCTGTACTTTATCTATTATACTGTCAGATAAATTGCTTCTGGCTCTGACATGTTTAAATGTAGCAGCAACCATGTGTTCCAGTTCTTGATTATTACATTGTACCACTACTATTCTCTGTTCTGTGTCCTCTGAACTGGTTGCCTGTTATCTTGCATGTTAATTTAAAAATGATAGCATTGACTCTCAAAGCAAGTGAAGGTGAAGACTTTTCACAGTCACTGATCAATACTGTTTTTAAAAACCTTTATAGGTGTGGACAGACTTGCAAAGATTTTGTTGCACAGGTGACAGAGAACTGGCAGAGGCTGTCCAGAGGGGCTGTAGATTCTATATCTTGGAGATCTTCAGAGATGCCTGGGTGTAGACCTAAGTGCCCTGCTTGGGTAGGGGTTGGGCCAGATGAACTGAGAGGGTCCTGCCAACCTCAGTTGTTCTGGGACTCTGTGACTGAAAAGACATGGTGAGGAGGGGTTGTCAGGCTCAGAGAACAGTGGTTAGCTGATCATAGTGTACCTGGAGTTGAATGACAAGAGAATCATAGAATCACAGAATGGCCTGGGTTGAAAAGGATTGCAGTGATCATCTAGTTTCAACCTGCTTGCTGTGTGCAGGGTTGCCAACCGCTAGACCAGGCTGCCCAGAGCCACATCCAGCCTGGCTTTGAATGCCTCCAGGGATGGGGCATCCACAGCTTCCTTGGGCAACCTGTTCCAGTGCTTCATCACCCTCTGAGTGAAAAACTTCCTCCTAATATCTAACTTAAACCTCCCTGTCTTAGTTGAAAACCATTCCCCCTTGTCCCATCGCTATCTAACCTCATAAAAAGTTGTACCCCCTCCTGTTTATATGCTCCCTTCAAATATTGGAAGGCCACAGAAGAGCTGCGGTGTTCTATTTTGGAACCTGTCCTTTAGAACACATTTCTCAATGATCTGCAGAAGGCAACAAAATGGTTGTTTCTCAGGTTTGCAGGTGACACCAAACTGGGTGATGGTGACCTATTGTGATTGTAGACAGAACTGCCACTCAGAGGCACTTGGATGAACTGAAGGGATGGAACAACAGGAATTTCATGGAATTCAGCAGGTCTGTGGATGAGTAGGGAGAACCCTGTGCAAGAATGCAGGCTGGGAACAGAGTGGTATGGGAGCAGCTCTGCAGAGGGCATGGACATCCTGATGGATGCCCAGATATCCACCCAACAAGCTGCATGTAAGGCAACAGTGTTCCCTCACAGCAAAGAAGGCTGGACTAATGCTTATTCTCATCAGTTCAGCATTCACAGATCCTATCTAGGTATATTATCTGAAGTAATATATCCAGTTTTGGATCCCTCAAACAAGCAAGATATTGATACACTGGAGTAAGTTCAACAGAGAGCATACCAAGATAGTTGAGATTGATACTCTTGGCCTCTGAGGAGATGCTGCAGGAATGGGGCTTTTTGTTACTGAAGAAGAGAAGACTTCAGGGGCACCTATGAGCAGACCTCCAGAATCTGTGTGGAGGCCATCATGAAAATGGAATTGGGCTATTTGGTGGGGCATGGTGGCAAGACAAGTAAAATGGGCATAAGCTGAAACAATAGAATGTCTGACTGGATATAAGAAGAAATGTTTTCAGCATGAGGATAATCAGCCCATGGAGCCAGTTTCCCAGAGAGGCTATGCCATCTCTGTCTTATAATGTTTTCAAGGCAAGGCTCAGTAAAAGACGTGAGCAACCTGGTGTGATCTTACAGCTGGCCCTGCTTTGAGTAGAAGGTTGAATGAGAGACCTCTTGAGGTCCCTTTTAACTTGAATTATCCAAGGAGCCTATGCTCTTATCCTTAGAATCCTTTTCATAGCAGACAATACCAATTATGCCAAGTCCTTGTGAACAGGTGTACACGATGCTTTTAACCTAAAATTTCATCAAGAAGTAATGATGATCTGAGCTTACCAGTAGACTGGACCTGGCTGAATTTTTCTCCTGTGGTTTTGGATCTGAATACTCTTGCTATGTATGTGTTTTTTTCCAAAGAGAAGGAAAAAAAAAATATTTTTAAGGCTTTGGTAATGGTAAATTTACTCTTCTTCCTTTTTTTATTTGTCTCTGTGATCTTTCAGAGTTACGCCTGTGATTAATCTGGAGTTTTTGTTTTCCAGCTGAACTTTGTCTCTTTTGCCCTTCAGCCATGTCACACTATACGTTTTTTATCTGGTTCTGTAGTTGTATAAGTAAAATGATTCTAAGGCATGAAACACATACATTTTTTTGACTATTTTTTTAGCCAGCCCATCTGTCGATCCCCTTATTTGTCAGTACTTACTTGTGCCAAGAAGGTTGACAGAACTAGTTAAAATGTTATGTCTCTAAAAATCATGTTGTATACAAGTATGCGACTGTCCTCTGTAAGGAATTTTGTAAAGATGTACCTTAAAAAAAAATAACTTGTTTGGGTAAGATTTAATTATTTTATTGAATAATGGATTTAATGATCAAACAGATGTGAAAGTATCTACAAAAGAAAGGATGACAACCAAACAAAATGCTGTCTCTCTTCCTGTCATGGTTTTCATTACTTGGTGTCAGCACTGATTGGTCTAAGAATTGAAATTTTGTCTAACCGAGGGTACAAAAGAGCTGTAATATTCTTCTTCAGGATCTCTCCCTTTCCATTTTAGCTTTTTACAGAAAATTATGCAGTAGATATGGTAAATGGCAGAATGTTTCTTCTGTGGGCTAAACCTCAATGAGGCAGGACAGTAGTAGAAATAGAAGGGAATCAGAATCATAGAATATCCCCAGTTGGAAGGGACCCACAAGGATCGGTGGGTCCAACTCCTGGCTCCACACAGGACCACCCAAAAAGCAAACCATATGTCTGAGACAGACACTTCTTCAACTTTGGCAAGTTCAGTGCTTGGTTCCCTGAAGAGCCTGTTCCAGTGCGCAACGATCTTCTCAGTGAAGAGCCCTTTCTTGATATACAATCTGATCCTGGAATGACATGTTGTACTTCTTTGAAAATGACAAGTTCGCAGACTTCTCTTTCCTGGTGGCAAACAAGTAGAACCTCTTAGCAGAACTGGGCTTCAGAAACACTTTTTAAAATAGATAATTTTATTTCATGTAAATACTTGAGGCACTGAATTATTATACATAATTAATCAGTGTCTTTAAAACTGCTCTTAATAAAGAGAAGACTCTGTATGAAAGCATGTTTTAAAGGGAAACATCATTTTGCTTCTTTTTAGTGAACTAAAAGTAAATTCTGAATTTGCTTTCTTACCATGTCCGCACTCTGGCTCTGTAATAGGTTGTATGTTTCAAGTTTTTGGGGTTTTGGAAATGGGTAAGATAAAATGCATGTGTCACTTGTGGAGTATACAGTAGGTAGTTTACTTTTAAAAAGCCAATAATTCACCTTTTTCCTTCTCCCTCCAAAATAATAGGTGACACAGGTTATTTATAAAAACACATCTTAGGCAAGTAATTCAGCCCTCAAATCTTTATATTCCTTTAAGTGTCATTTTTTTCCCTAAAGGCTGTTATCAAAATAATCTAAATCACTTTCTTTATATTAATCAAAGAATTACAGCACTTAAATTTGTAGTTGTCACTCATGTAGTTTGTGCCTAAAGCATTTTGAAATTGTTTTGTGTGGTCTTTTCAATCACTGCATTTTTTTTTTTTTTTTTCGCAATACATTGTCAACATGCACAAAGAATGGGATCACAATTGTTATGAATTTCATTCCTTTGGGACTTTGAAGGTAAGGTGTAATCTAATCTCCACAGGTTTGAACAAAAATAGTTATTGTTTCAGGAGTTCTAGCATTCAGCACAGTCAACTGCTCAGTAGTGGAACATCTTTCCCCAGAAACTGAAAAATAGCAGAATTAGGCTTCCTACTCTGTTCAGCTAAACCTAATGAAATAAGCATGTTACAGATTAGTTTCTACTTTTCATAATGGAGATCTGTAGAAAGATATTTGCTACTTTGTATATTTTTTGCTGTAGCAAAATTCCAGAATCTTATTATAATTTTTTATTAGATTATTCACATTATTATCACTAGGAATTATTTGTTCATGTTGTATAAACTTGGAAATACAGTAATATATTTGAGAACACATGAACTTTGTGAGATAAATATTTTTGTCTAAATAACAGGGACTGAGGAAAAAGATGAATAGTGAAATATTGCATTTGATTACTGGATAGTCATGTGTAAAAATAAATGTGAAAATATCTCCAATACAGGCAAGTATAAACAGGTCAGTAATTTTATGTAGCCTCATCAATTAACTAGGCATTGTTGAGGCCTAACATACTTACCTTTGACTGTGTGCTTTCTTAATCAGCTCAAAGTCAAAAAACAGGACTAATCTAAAAACTTAAGGGATAAATAAGAACAAAATATAACTCAGCTTCTTGAATATAAACTTTCTGGGATGACACAGCTTTTTTATTTTTTTTTTTAAACTCCGAGTGAATCTGTGAATTAAACTGTAACACACAAAATAGTGGAATATTAATAATTAAGTATTAAAGTATTGTTTCAAGTCCCTTTTAAAAGGTCTGCTATACAGTCTCACACTGCTTAGTTACTAACTGTAGTTACAGCAGTTAACAGGGTCATTATTTGTAACAAAAGTAGCGATTAGAAATATGGAACATGTTATGTGGCATGTGCTGGTAGGACAAAATAAATTATTCATTGAAGCTGGCTACCACTTGTGTAGTCACAACCAGGATATTCATCTGTGATATGTAGTCTACTTTAGTTGCACTGAGATCATTTCAAAACTAGGCAACATAATCAATAGTAGAAAAAGGCCAAGAAGGAATTATGTTTGAATTTGGACAAGTACACTAAAGTGAAAAAGAAAAGAAAAAAGAAATGTGTTATTTTAATACATTTTATTCAAAGAACAGCCAGAACTCTGAGAGAGAGAGAAGGAAGGTAAATTTCTTGAAGTTGTTTTTTTTATCAAGTTACAGGCAACTCTGCAAATGCCTTGAAATCTTTATTTAGTCTCAGATTTTCCAGCTGTATTGTTGATAATGTAATCTATGATTAGAACAGTGAAATATAAATTTTCTAGATAAATTGGGCACCAGTTTCAGTTAAAGCTATCCTCTTTTAACTGACTCTCACTGAGACACATCATAGCTTCATATAAATAATCAAAGTATTAATAACATTTATTTTTTTTTAAGGTACTTTATTTGCTATCTCTTTTCTGGTAGTTAATTTAAATTTCTTTACTAGGTAATCTTTTTTTCCTCTTTTTTTTTTTTTGTTAATTATATCTTGAACTGCTATAGTAGGGTGAAGGAAAGTGAGAAAGAGAGAAAATGTTCCAGTGAATCTATTCTCTGGGGAAGAGAACAGAATTTGGCAGTGTTGAATGAACTGCATTAAGTAGGGGACTTGCACTGTATACATACTACACTCGCCCCACCCACAACCTTTAAGTGTTCTAGAATATTTTAAGAAAGATATCTGAAACCACACAGAGAATAGACACACAGAGAAAGTTCAATAAACTAGCTTAGTTCCTCAAGCAGTAAAAATCAATTTTGTAGTTTCTTGTTTTCTAAGCAATACTTGTGGAATTAGACTGTAATTATGGGCAAAATACGTGAGAAATTAACGTCTATGAGGAACTGAAAATAAGCAATTGGATATTTTTTTCCCTAACAATCAGTTTTGAATTCTATACAATGGCATTTTGAAACAAAAGATATCACTTAGTAATTATCTATCCATTAAATAAAAGTTAATTTTCTTTTATTATGTCTTTATATATTATTATGTAGTATGTGTCATAAGATGTATTCATCTTTAGCATTTGCGTGTACAGTGTGAAAGCAGAAATATGTTATTACAGTACTTACTATGATTTGAAAGATGGGCCTTTCCTAGCATGAGAGGAACAGATTTGCTAATGGGGCAACAAGCACTTTGTTCTGTATTTTGTTTTCAGTAACCTGAGGAAGACTCCATAAAAGCAGCAACAAAAGAGGGGGCATGATCACATGAAAAGTCTGGATCTCAGATCTGTTGTACTCAGGGAGACTATCTAGTGACTAGGATTCAGCAAAAAACTGACTGCTGTGGGATTTGCATCAAGCTGTACTCTACCCCCTCCAGAAGAAACATGCAGAAAGGTTAAATGTATTTCACTCAGCATGAGCATCTTGCTTATTTGCAAATGTGAGATCTTGATGCTAAGTGACCAGAGTGGGTTTGAAGGATTCTTAATATGCTTATGACAGACATGTCAAAACTCACATCACTTGTAGGCTACCTCACAGTAGGCTGCATAGGAGACACAGGTTCTAGTCTCCAGGCTGTTTACGTAAAAAGTTTGCTCAGCAGGTTTAAGGAAGAGATTCTATCTCTCTTCCTAAGATTATTTTGCAGAATAGTCCTATGAGAGGTAGCATCAAACATCTGTCCTGCCCAGGAATGGGATAGAATAACTTCTTACCTCTACTCCACACAAATGCTCTACCTACTGGGTAGAAGCTAGCTGCTGTGTGTACAATTATTACCTTTAACTCTGTTTTTTTTTGTGGATTCTCAGTATAATAAAGTAACCAAAGTGAACCCTAGGGGTGAGACTGATACAGATGCACCCAGTTTGAAATTTTAGCTGAAATGTGCAGAGTGCTGCATGCCACCAGGAGATGGGTTGCTCTGCTTGTGGCTGGTAGCAGAAATTTAGAGAACAGTGTTGGCATCACTGAAACCCTGAGGTATTTTTGTCTTCTTCAGATTTGGCAGCAAAAATAGATGCATACAGGTGAATTTAATATTTAAATTGTAGAGGGTAGCATGGCATTGAGAACTGAAAGCTAACTCCAGGCTGATGTGGTCAGGAAGGTTTCTCACTCCCATAAGGATTATGCAGCATGGACTATGTGCTAAACCCACAGTAGCAGGGTAAGAGACCTGGATCTCCTCCTCAAGCTCAGTCTGTCAGCCCATCAAGAACATGTTGCTGGTACAAGAGCCAGGAAAAGGCTGTGGCCCCATGTGTGGATTGCAGCTGGGAACTGGAGATTATTGGGAAATCTAATCCCTCTTTCCCTCCTGTCTAGTAAACCTAGTGTTGTTTTTAATCTTAAAGACAAAGTCCATATGACTTGATGGAAGAAAATGTGCAATAATAGATAAGCTTCATCACTTCGAGCAAATGTTTTCCATATCTAAAGAAGTGAACAAATCTTAGTGGTCAAAAAGTTTTAAAAATCTTATTAGGTTTATTGCTTGTTTTTTTAGAATTTACTCAAACTCTAAAAAGATTTTAACAGAATGAAAGGTTCACATGTACCATTCCTTACCATTTAGAATTGAAGTGACCTGCTCAAGCCAGTGCATCAATGAAAAAGAAAAGCCAACTTGCCTTTTTAGAGTTCTTAAAAGAGTAAGACTTATTTTGATTGTAACAAAACCACCCATAAATCTATGCACATATATATAGATCTTTCTTTCATCTTAAAAATGACTCTGTCCTAGTAAGTTGGCATATTTCATAAACAAACCAACAAATTATTGATCCATCATATACTCTAAAAGTCCTGTGAAGAATCTAGGTTGTTTTTAAGTTCATGCTGTACCTAAGGGAATGAGAAACTCCAAAATGAAAAATAGATACTTAAAAAGAAGCACAAATAATAGAAGATGTATAGCTGTTTTTACTTCTGCTTAACCTTTTGTTGTAATTCATTCTCTGTTCATCAAAACTATACTGCCTGAGCTAATAAGTTATGTGGGAATATGGTTCTTTGTTATAGCTATTAGGTATTAAATTAATTATATATCCCTGCAGATAGTTAATTGTTCCTTTTTGGCAAATGCTGTGATAGTACAGATTTTCTTAAGCAGAAACTGTACAAATTTAAGACAGCCTAGCATCTTGTTGCTGAAAGTAACATCACATTAGGTTTGGACAAGAGATGGATTCCAGTCACATGTCAATTAGAAAAGGAAATAATGAAGTAGATTGCAGATGCATACTAAGATGAGAACTACAGATGTGTGCAGTACTAGCTTAATGGGCAATGCCATGAACTGTTACAAATAGGCAGCTTTTCAGTTATTCAACCTGTCTTCCCTATGCTGTTTTGAAGAGCTGACCTGATGAACAAAATCATCAGGAGCTAAACCATGAATGACTTCCCAGCAAGAGATGGCAGTTAAGATCGCCTTTCAGAATGGCATTAGTTAGTGGTAAAATAAGCCACTGTTGGTGGCTGTTCATTCAGTCATTGATCCAATGACCAAAATATATAATATACCTCTTTTAAAGATGAAGTGTAATTGTAGGGCTGTCCAAAAGTGAAATACATACACTAGAACTAGTTTTGCAATACATCTGCCTTGAAGTAGCTGAAATTTCTGTACTTAGGCAAATATTAGGAAACAGGACCTTGGACACTGTGGAACAAAGCTGTAGTCTGAAAAACCTTCAATCTCACTAGCTTTCCTGTTTGACCTGGAAATCAGTAGTGTTCCTGCTGTTTTTCATCCTCACATTTTTTGCATTGCTCTCACCTGTGCAGATAGTTTCCTCCAATGGGTCAGGAAGCAGTAACTCTGTGAGCAGCACTTAAATTTCCTGTTTTTTTTTTTTTTTTTTTTTTTTACCAGTAGGCAAGCTATAACTTGCCTATGTGTAGTCACAGGATTGGGCACAAATCAGGGCACAAGTTACTTGTTCTTACCTGTACAATGGCATAACTTCCATGAGGATAGAAGGTGCATATAGTTTCTATCTATTTACTTCTCCTTTAATTTCTCATTTGTATAAAGCAAGCAATGCCATATTTTTAAGGCTTTTCTTCTATTTCATCTGTTCTGGGATGAAGTTAAAGGCTGAAATGATCAAACTTTTGGATAACAATGTAGGAATTGATTAGATTTTCAGCATTAAGCTGAAAGAATCCTTAAGCAGCATAGAGGAGTCTTAACTTAAGCTCAAAAATTAAGTAAGTTGTACTGATCTACAGTACACTGGATTAGACACTTGAAATACAAATCATGGAGTCAATTCATGAGATTTTACCCATTACATCTTCTCTTTTGCAGCACAGTAAGATAGGCCTGTGCATGGAAGAAGCCCTTGGAAATTTTTGCTAATGGACATATGAAGTGCATTTACTTTGTGTCCCCTCTCTGTTTTATTGCAAGGACTGAGTGAGCAGGGGGAAGCCGACAACAAAGCCGATCTGCTCTATTTGCAGCTTTAAAGATGAAGGATCTTACCAGAGTTTTCTGAATTCTTATTCAACTTCAGTAGCCTGTATATTAAAGGAAGTCTCCAGCCTTTGTGGAGACTCACTCTACCACACTGCTGCTGAGGGAGTTGTAGAGAGCAGTTTCTGAGCTGTGATGTGGAACTGGGAAAAGAAATTGTCTTTTTTTGAGCTTACCATAAGGCTCAGCTGAATTTTTCAGGGAATTGTAGGGCAAAACTTCCTTTAAGCTGAATGCAGACTCATTTACTGAGACAATATGAAAAGCATAGAGGCCTTTCAGACTTGCCTGAGCAAGGAAAAATAAACTCAGAACAAGAAAGGAAGGGGTATAATCAGCATTCAGTCAGAGGGATACTCCTAACCTACCTGATCTAAGATCAAGTCTTCCCAAATATCAGTACTTTATACGCATAGGCTTCACATACTTTATCCTTATGCAAAAATAAATAAATAAAAGTTCTTAAGTTAAAAACAAAATTAGTGAAGGTGTGAATAATGCTGCCATTGAAATGCTGAAAGATACATCTGAAATGTATTTTTAGGAGAGTCGTAGTATGCTCTACATTTATCATGGGCTATCTTATTTCTATTTATTGCAATAGTTTTATGAAATGCAATACTTTTAACCACTAGTTCAATGCACCACATGTAATAATGTCACAAAGCTGAGACTAAATGTTATTTAGATGTGTTTACTTTGTAGACTAAGATGTGAATGCATACAAATTTTGACAGTAACTGTAAAAAGAGTATTCTGTCAAATCTTCCTTCAAAAAGAAAAGAAAATCTGAAAAAAAGAAAACTTCAAAATATAGAAGTGTCAAATGTTTATGATAATTATCTGGAATGAGATAGTCAGAAAGAGTAATCTATTTTTTGCTTGGTTATTTTTGAGAAGAAATATATTTTCTAGAAAGGGTAAGTGATGAATTCATCATAGTAATAGCTGTGATGAAGAATAAAATTGTTGACAATTAGTTGCTTAATTGTTCATGGAAGACAGTTTGATGAAACAAAGCATACAAACAATGATGAAAGTAATTTTGGTGTTATTAAGAACACTATTGAAGCATTATTGATACTAATCAAATCATAGAAGGTATGCTGCCAAAGTCACTCACACATCTGTGTGAACATAGTTTAGAGTCTCTTTAATTCTGTCCTTAAGGAGAAATTCTGTATAGTGTCAAAAATTACCAC
Source organism: Pavo muticus (assembly GCA_016647715.1). Classification (NCBI taxonomy): domain Eukaryota; kingdom Metazoa; phylum Chordata; class Aves; order Galliformes; family Phasianidae; genus Pavo; species Pavo muticus. Next base: position 611,275 of record JACDJE010000335.1, read on the forward strand.
TTCCTCTTTCAGATGAAGAAACAATGAATAACCTGGTTGAAATGTGAACAGTTCTCCATTGCTACTAATGCCTCATAACAATGACAGTGTGTAATGTTTCCAACAATAAATAATCACAGAATATCCCCACTTGAAAGAGACCTACAAGGATCATTGAGTGCAGCTCCTGGCTCCACGCAGGACCACCCAAAATTCAAACCCTGTGTCTAAGGGTGATGTCCAAATGCTTCTTGAACTCCAACTCCATGGCTTGAGGCCATGACATGGGAGACTACACCCGTGCCTGACCACCCTTAATCTTAACCCTAACATTATTCTACTTTTTTTTTTTTTTCATGACATGCAGGGACTCAGACATTAAGCACTAGTTTGGAAAATCCAAGATTTTATTACTTCCGTTGGTTCATGGCTAAAATTATGACAATATAGAGGAAGGTAATTTAGGTCTCTTGTATTCCTTAAATCAACAAAATGGACAGCAGTTACAGGAAGTTATTACACACAAGATAATTAAATCCACCTCCAAATACCATTCACTTGACCTGTCACTTACCTTTCCATCCTTATTTTACCAAGCAGCCTATCTAAGCACTTATCAACAAAAAAGACAAGTTTGCATACTTGGCTACAAGAAAAATAAAGCTGATTTTATTTTACTTTAATATCTTATTCCATATTATTTAAGACAACAAAGAAGGTATTTATTTTATTAGAAGACATAAGAGGAGGCTCTACCTTCAGTTTAGATTAGAATTGCTATATTGCTATATCTCTGCCTTCACCACTGGATTGTCATCACTACAAATCATTCAGCCTTAAATTGAACCAGTTTAATATCCTGAAACCCCACAGAAACCAAGAGAATTATTTTTTTTCCTCTCCAGGAAGGATTTCAGGCATCCCACTGGTACTCTACATTCTTGTAGGGGTGGTTCAATGGCCCAGAATTGAATAATACAAGTACTCTTGCTTATAAGAACATCTTACTGTCTGTCACTTAACTTCACCATGGTATTAACAATAGAAATGTGAACAAATCATTGTGAAGACTGGAAGAACAGAGATAACTGACTTAGTACAAGCTAAGTGGAAGAAAGAATAAACTAAGATTAATTGGGTAAATTAATTCAGTCACCCAGTTTCAAGAAAGACAATAATCTCAGATATGCAAACCGCCACAGAGAGCATCACTAAAGTGAACTGCCCAGGGAGACTAAAGCGTCACCAGCAGAAACTATTAAAGCTGATCTAGTAAATATGCTTCAGTGGAAGAGCAACAGCTCAAGAAATGTGCATGATGGCTACTTTCTCTGAACATTTCTGCTCACTGAGTTCAAATGAAGGTCAGGGAAGCTGCTTTCTATTCCTCCAGACTCGCTTCCTTTCAAATAGCTTTTCAAAGCATGCAAAGGATTTGACACATACACGCAACTGCAATTGCATGGCCACATCTGGGTTCAGCTATTGATCTGTTATAGCATGAGATTGATAGAGGGGTGAGAAGCATCCTTCTAGAATACACAGATATTGACATGCATTTTATTCATTAAATAAATGTTATTTTTTAGGCATTATTTGTCACTCACTATTTAGCATCCAAAAGCAGAAGAATAAGTGAACTGTGCCCAAACTGAAGTTACTGCTACAAACCCTTCATGTGAAATGCAGCCACCTTTTTAACATCTCAGTCATTGCAGACGTCTAGTAGAAATGTGTATGTTTCACATCCATTGTTGAATGCAGCCTACAGCCAATGCACAGTTGTAAACTAGCTTTCTGTCCCTTATGTATCACTTCCCAAAGACAACTGCGCAGGCTGTTAATGCATATTCAGATTTTCTTTTGTCATTGCCAAAACTGTTCATTTTGTCAGCAAGGCCAAGTCTGCAGGTTCCATCATAGTTGTTGATATATTTAGGGGATGTCTCTGAATAAGAAGTTCAGATTTATATTTTTTAAATCAGCATGAAATCTACAAAATCTTATTTTTTAAATCAACACCAGTGTCATCTAGAATATGCCATTGATACAAAGAGAGGAGGAGCAAGGGCATTTTCCTCCACATTAGTGAGACCTCCACATACCTCAGAACCAGCCGATACTTGCCAGCTATCCTCAAGCTCAGCCTTGTTGAGAGAGAGCAGATGACAGAGGTCTTCCATGCTTGGAAGGAATGTGCAGTCTGTCATGGAGTAGATTTTAAGTTTGTCATGGCTGCCAAAGTGACTCCGATGTTGCAGAGTTCAAGTGAGTGCAGAAGGAGAGTCATAATGGTGTTTAGATAGATATCATCTAGGAAGACAACTGTGCACTTTATTTTTCAGACCAGTTTCCTTTTCTATTCATTTCTGCCTATCACATAAGGCAGAAGTTGTCAAAAACATACCACAAAATCCCATATTAAAAGTTAAGCGCTATGGCAATAACTGTTATGGGGCATATGGTCACAGATAGCACACAGTGGCGAGTGTAACCCAAGTAAGTCATAGAATCATTAAAGTTGGAAAAGACCGCTAAGATCATTTAGCCCAACCCCAAACCATCCCCACTGGCTATGTCCCTCAGTGCCACATCAGTTCTTGAACTCCACCAGGGGCAGTGACTCCACCACCTCCCTGGGCAGCCTGTGCCAATACCTCACTACTCTGAGAACAAATTTTTCTTAGTATACAACCTGAACTTCTCCTGGCACAAATTAAGGCCATTACCTCTCATCTTACCACTAGTTACTTGGGAAAAAGAGGCTGACCCCCACGTCACTACAACCTCCTGCTATTTCCAATCATAAAACTAATTTCCTCTAACAGCATAGGATCAGACCAGCAGCACTGATCTTGCTATTGGGAGAGCACCTCCCCTAACTAGGTTTTTACTTGATTTGGTAGTTTATTCTTCCACATCCTCACAGAATATGTATGACAACTCTTGAAAAGAAGTCAGACCTCCAATTTTGGTTACAAAGAAAGAAAAACACACGCACACACAAACTGATTTCTTAAATAAGTGAAGAGAATACATCTGGGAAAGTGATAACTTTCAGGAAAGAGTGTCAACATTTTAAAACGTTGTAACTTGTAAAGATTTCCCTTACTCCTACTAAAATGCTGACAATCTGGTTAACAACCACCATTCAGGTCCCTTACATAGCTTAAAAATATAAAACACTTCCAGATGCCCCCCATGCACACTTTGTATCTAGATGCCTTTTTCCTGAAAGAGCTGGTACAACAAGCTATACTTTATTTTTGCCTTACAGAGAAATCATCACACCAGATGACAAGATTTGCATAGTTAGGGGAAATTATCATATTTTAATAATACTGAAAGATGCTTAAAAAAAAAAAAAAAGAGTATATTGCAGCCCTAGCTGTTGTCAGACCACATCTCTCAGTCACAGCTCCAACTCTGCTAGAACAGACAGCAGCTAAAGTGGGAAATACAATATCTCAGAATGAAGTTATCTTCTTGAAAGAGGATACTAAGGAATTCACTTACAGTGCCTTTCAGTCTATATAACAGCAGTACTGATTTTTTTTTTTTTCCCCCGCTTTAAGCCAAGATTGAAATGTCTGGCACCTCAGACAATAAAACATGCTTTATTACTACTACTCTTAATTCCAGTATTTTTTAAGCTAGTAAAGTTATCATCCCTGAGCACTCTAGAATCAGCTCAAAGCAGCTAAAACTACTGATTTTAGGCCAAGTAGTTTAAGTCCTCTACTGTTTTACAAAGCTCAAGTAAAACTAGATGCCATTGGAGGGTCATATCCATAAGACTAGTGGGAAAGTCCAGAGATCACTTAGACAATCTTCTCTTTTTTTCCCCACAAATGATGAGATATACCTGCCCTGATAGCAATGAAAGCTGTCAACAAAAAAGGAGGGTGCCAGTGCTTCACTTGCTTTTGGATTAGAATGATTTTTCACATTCAGACTAGATCTCCCTTGCTGCAATTTACATCTGTGATTTATTGATAGCCTAAAACAGCGAAAACCTCCCATGCCTTTTTAAAGCCTCCTTTACTTGCTTGAGGGCTCAGGCATCTCTTTTTCTCCTGGTTGGGTTTGGTTGTTGTTCTCACCCCCCNAATGGTGCATATTTTGCAGTAGTTTACATACCACCTGTATGTTCTAAAGAGTAATTTACAGGACTGCTCATACCACAGAAAAATAATCTCTTACTTTCAGCTATGTAGTGTAATACTCAGCTGGTTTTTCTTCTCTAGTTTTTTTTTTTTTTTTTTTTTTTTGCAACCTGACTACATCCTCCAGGAGGTTCTGGAATTGTTCTGCCATTTACAGGCCAACATGCTCCACTCTTCTGCTATCTACCCAGCTGCTCAAAGACATCAGTGGAAGCTACTTTGTTCCTAATGACTTAGAAAAGCAAAAGCATCTCCGGTTGTTTAGATCCAGACTTAAATGTGGGACTGACTTCAGACTCTTAAGAAATGTCTTGACTAAAGCTGTTTAGAGAAAGATGTTTGGAAAGTGGAAGAGTTAGGACTTGTTGCATCCACCTGCTAAATTAAGAAACAATGAAAAAAGACATCAATGAGAAGCACAATCCCTCTGGTCCACTGTCCAGATTTAAAGGAATAGGAACCATGTGAACTAGCAGGTTAATACCAGCCTTATTCACAGGGGAGTGAATAAGGTCCAAGAAGACTTCTTCAAATGAAAAAAATACGCTTCTGTGTTTGTGAAAAATAGAATTTACATGATATAGCCGTAGAGCTCCAAGATTTGAGTGTTTCGCTACAATACTGAATGCACATTAGGTAGACTGCTGTATTTGGAGCAGCAGCAGGTTAAATTAATATATGCTAGTTTGGACTATGATTGCCCAACTACTCAGCATCATTCTTTTTATTTGATGTGAAATACCAGGACTGCTCATGTTCCCCTTCCTACTTAGTGCAGTTTTGTCTTGCCCAGGCTTTAGAGAGGGACAGATTGCATTCAGTGCAACCAAGCGATATAGCGCAATCTGTTTGAACTACAGTCAGCTTGTGGACATAGATGAAGATCCTGGATTTAAAGTGCAATGCAAAATAAATATAATAAAACCCATCTGGGAAGTAAGATACTTAAATATAGATCTATACTTTTCTGGACTCTGGCTGCCAGGTCTGTCCTGTTGTTATACATTATAATCTACTACTGTAACCTTATGAATCTATTTAGTGTGTAGCTTAAGCACATCAAGATGGACTGTCATCAGAAGCTACATCTATAGACACACATTCACAGGCCATGTCAAAACTCACATTAAATTTGTCAGACTAATAAGAGCATCCTTGTAGGGCTAACCACTCCAAAGGCCATACTATACGTATTTTGAGGTGTTTACTTTCAGACCATGGGAGCAGAACTAGAACTAGCTGAATGTCTCATTTCATCTGATGTGCATTTAAGTGTGCTCCTAGGGAGTATCTTTCAGTTAAACTTACTCCAAGTAGACTTTTGAAGACTTCTACACAGTAGAAACAAAAACACAATAACTTGAGTGCATTGAGACATTTGCTTTGGAAGTGCATTCCTCAGTTGAGCAAAACACTAATATAGACACACTTCTAATTGCTCATGGAAACAGGCTGGCTGTGCATTAGATCTTAGATAATCATGGAACCCAATTAAAGTTTTATTATACTTTCTCATTAAAAAAGACAGAGAAAAGCAAATGCAGCTTACTGAATTCTACTTGTTAAATTTCTTTGAATAAGTTTGCACTGGTGAGGGGGTTGAGCAGAGGGGTGAAGTGAGATGCTTAGGATTTGATAAATATATTTATTCCACAAGTTAATTAAATGTGGAATTACAAATGCATTAGTGTTTGTCAGAGTCCCAAAAGCATTGCATATACTGTTAACCATTAAAATGTATTAATATTAGTATCGCTTCTGAGCTGTGAAGCAGTATTATTAGGCTCAGGTACAATGCTGTTATGTGTGTGTGTGTATATATATAATTTTAATCTAAGTTCTACAAATTTTGGTCTCTGTTTGTTAGCTGTGAGAAAATCCCAAATGATATGATGAGCAAAGACCTTTAAATCTACATTCCCTGTGTAGTATAACAGTTTTACTGTAAATACCTCCATGAGTTAAAGCTATTATGGGTCAAAAGCAGGCTTACAAAGCCCTCAAGTTTGACCTAGTTATCTGTAGCACCTTTCCTCCAGATATAATTCTATATCTGGAAGCCAATTAATTTTTATGCTACATAAAATGGAGCATGTTTTTGTATTTCTTCTAGTGACTTGGGACTAAAGAGTAATATTTCAGTATAACAGAACATAATTGAGATGTTGTGATTTAGTGATATAATGAAGTTATCAGCATCACTGCTAACTGCTACAGACACTTCACCAGTAACAAACAGCTTCACACCCAGAATTTTAGGTGAGGAACACTGAAACACAAGAATCTTCATCTTGAATCTACTCAAGTTCATTCCAGTATGCTTTGCATTAGATCCCTGCCTTGCCTTCTATGGTGACCTAATGTTTCTTATCTTTATAATATAAGTATTCTTAATGTTCAGCCCATATTTCATGGGCATTTGCACTTTGGTTTAGCATCTGTAACAATAATAACATGATAGAAAGTAAAACAATAACAGCAGGGTGACAAAGTCTTAGCTACAGCAAATGAGGATACAGAAATGAAGGAAAGAAGCTACTTATCTTCAGAAGACCTCAGGTAGGCAAAGATCTCCAGTAAGATACCTGCACCTCCACTGCCAACCCTTAAATAAGGTCTGGGAAGGGGTGGATCCTTGCTCCACCCCTTCCGATCACTCAGCTGCATTGCATACACCTGAGCTCCCCTGAGTTGGTCCTGCCTTCCCACCAGGTGCTCAATCACTGGTTCTGGTTGTGACTCAGCATTTCTGCTGCAGCATCGTGCTTGCCAGTGTATTACTCTGCATATATGAGTCATTCCTTCCATACGAGATCTGGATTTTGACATTTCAACTTCTGAATACTCTTCAGAGAAGTTCTTGATATAGAATTCAAAAATAACCAAATAAGAATAATGAAAATTACCCCTGTAATCAACAGCCTCAGAGAAGATGGTGGATGAATTGAGTCAAACACCGCATGAGAAGTCAGACGTTAGAAACATATAGGTGACAGCCCTGCACACAGAAGGCTTTATTTCAGCTGACCTAATCCAGTGAAAAAATAGTAAAATTGACAGCAGATGAGCAAGCAATGACCAATATCATCCTGTCAGAGATTTGGTAAATTATTATTGAGACGTAGTGGATTGACTGTTGTAAAAGCTGCAAGATGCCTGAAACAGTGTGTACACATAGCTGCCCAGGCTGGTACAGGAGTGTACTGTCTCCTCCTTTATGAGAACAAGAAACTGAGTTGGCACGAGGTATGTTCAGCTGAAAACTAAGGCAAACCTTTTAAATGGTAAAACAAACTAAGTTAATGAGTGATGTAGTCCTAGTCATCAAATCAAGGCTAGCTACCTTTTGGATAACACCTTGTAGATCAACGTAAACTCTTCAACATTGCAGATCATGTCTGAGTAAAATGTAATACTTATGTGCTGAGACATCTGCTAATTCATTCTGGCCTTAAAATGTGTAAATCTCTGCTTCGTACCTTTTTGGATGTACAGGGCATGGGTGCCAAGGAAACAGTTGGGCTGCTGGAGAGACAGCAGGTCCCAGTGGCTCCACCGCAGGGCATGGCTGGGCCCCCCTGCCAACATGGCAGCACCTCAGGGAAGCATGTTTAAGAAAGGGCAAAATGTCACACATGTAGGGGAGCAAGGGAATAAAGAGACAGAAAAAACTGAAGGAGCACCAAGGGCAGAGAAATATGAGGAAGTGCTATGTGGTGTTGGGGCAGATGTCTGCGCTGCAGTCAGGGAGGGCCTGACACTGGAGCAGATTACCTTTACCTTTGAGTAGAACATTTCTATACTACCTGCTAACTTAAACAAGATGAAAATGACATCACAATTTTAGATTCAAGGAGAAGTAATGTAGGTAGAGATCCTAACAGAAGACTGGTAATTCTGAAACTGACAAGATGAGGTGAGATGACAAATGAGAAGTTCTCCTGCCTGTATGATCTGGAGGCAATGACCCAAGCTGGAGCCTGTAAATATGCATGGTATTGGTCTCTCCGCTATCTTTTTGGAAGAGGTATTATACCAATTTGCTGTTGTGTTTTATCCAGGTAGAACAAAAACAGCAATGCTATGTGGGGAATGCAGATTAAAAAAAAACTTAACAGGTACACAGCTTAATTGGTATAGCAGCAGTCTGATGAGCCATCAGTTAAAAAGGGAAAAAACACATTTTGTTACTTAAGGTTAATTTTTATTGCTTAAATCTATACAGCTTTTATGATAAGTGGCCACAAAAGTGGTTGTGACATAATGTGTTCTGCAGTCTGTCCACCTCCTGGGCATTGCAAGCAGCTGAGGAAAACCTTGCCTGGGTATGCCTGGCAGCGTGTTAACCATACAAAGCTTTCCAGAGTCCTTAGGGAAATAGGTTTCTACATGTTCTAGGGGATGGCCTTCTGCTTTGCCTGGGGCTTCATGTCCTGGTTCGCTACCTATATAGGTGGTGAATCTGGGATTGAAAAGAGAACTCCTTTCAAATGACAGTCTATATGTACTCGTGGACACCAGACTTTTATCTGGCAGGACTAGACTGGGGATCTTAGCAGTAGTTCTGAACAGTGAGCAGTACTGAGGATGTGATATTAAAGCTTATAGACCTAAAATGTGACATATTATCTTCTGATCACAGCCATTCATTGTATAGTATGTGTGCAAGAAGTCTAATGCAGTTAACAGCTGTTCAAAAATTATTTTGAGTTTTCTGCCCCCTAAGAGATGACAGCAATATATTAACCAATTAATATACACATATATATAAACGTATATATACACATACGTAGAAGCTATAGCAAAAGACATTCATGGATGTTGGAGAAAGCAGAAAAAAAAAACAGAAGGTGGGATTTCAGATGATGGAAATGGTATTATATGTAACAAATTATTACTGTGGACGCATGGCAGTTTTGTCTTTAGAGATGCATATCTGTGACTTGCTTCTGCTTGCTTGAGGAGATATGCTCAGTCTCCAACTTTCATGAGTGCTAAAATCCACCAAATTTTTAATATTATCTCTGTCAGACCTCAGTGGTCTTTGAGGAAGAAAATTCTTTTTAGTACTATAGCTCTTAGAAAAAGGATAAAGGAGAAATGTTCAAACAGCTTTAAGTGTATATCTCAAGGGAGTCGAGCTTAAGCCATCATTTAATCTCTGCTATGCTGAGACTAGAAGTATGGGAAGGAATTCTCATGTAAAGCAAAACTGATGAATTTGGACTTTTGTTCCTTTCCTGTGAGGACAGGATTATTCCATGCTTCCCATGCCATTGTGAAAAAATAACTCACGTGTTTTGAGACAAAAAGGATGAAATCAAGGTTTTTGCAGATAGGAAATTTAGTTAAAATAGAACTGCCCTATTCTACTAATACTAAAAGGAATGGTTTAAAAGGCACTGTCCTGGGATTCAGGACTGCAAATGTAGTCTTTATGATTCTTGTCTTTATTAAAATAGATTTCATTTTCCCTTCTCCTTCAGAATAATCTAGTTTTTTGTCTGACACTTCCTTGGGTTTAAGTAGATGACTTTCTGTAATCGGATTTATGTAGGTGACTCTGCAGCCAGGTTACCATTTTCTAAGCGTGAGAGTTGTCACAAAAATGGATACTCCTCTGTTGGCTTTCTAAAGCACTGCAGAGTTGCTGCAGTGTGGTTATGCTGGTGTGTGCATGCATTATCCCACGCTGATATGTCTGTGCCAGTCAATGTATAATATACATGAATATGTCTTATAACAAAAATGTATGACTGTATTTTACTGTGGTAAAACACAGCCCCTGAATTGTCAAAGTTATTTCTTCTAAAATCTGTCTTTGTGTGCTCTCTTCTGATTGCAGGAGAGCATTATTAAGGCACATGCTGTGAAATTTTGATTCTAAGAGTTTATTGGAAAACTCCTTGTAAGTGAAATATTCTTTGGCAGACTATTTCAGGGAATNAACAGAAATGCAAACACATTAGAAATACTTGATAATGTAATAAGTTTAAGAAAATCAGAGTTAGATATTAGATATTTTTTCATTATTTAGTATCTACCATGCTAATGTTTATATAGGGAAGAAAACACTTCACAGTAAACAGTGAAAAATAATTGCTTCTAGCTGAACACTAAGCTCATACAGTACATAATACAACATGTATTGTAGATTAATTATCGTTTGAACATTTAGAAAACAACAAATGTTTTCAATTATGTTGCATAGCAATTTTCAAGTTAACAGAAATATTTAATTTTCCCAACATTAAATAAAGGATTGTGTTAAGGTATATCACCCTAAGATTATCTCCATGAGGTTGAATGATTCTTGAATGTGCCCCAGTTATTAAAATATACAGAATGTCAGATGAGTCTGAAATTCTTAGGGACTGAGGATGGAGAAACAGGGATGATGGATTCACATCTGGTACCAGAAAACTAATTTTATATTTTTGAGAGTATGTTAGAAGTCAGGAAAAACATAGATTGTCTCCATCTAATGGTATACAATTGCTCTCAAATATCTGAGTTCACTTTTGATTTGGCAAACAAAAGTACCCTTACCTGATACAGACCTCTTTTGAAAAAAAAAAAAATATGTCAAACACTCTGGAAGGCTCATTAATGAAAAAAATGGGATATAGAGTGTTTGTGAAGAATACTGTAGTGAGATGCTTGGTAGAGCATACAGCTTCAGAAGGGTTGTGTTAGGAAACAACATTTCATATCTTAATTACTTAAAGCCTGTGGAATTCATGTTCACTATAATACAACTGTAAGAATAATATTTTCTTGAGTAAATAGGCTTGCTAAGAATACAGAAATCTGATAGACATGGATTCTGTAGACTGTTTCAAATTAAAATTTATTTCACTAGTACATAACAAAAGTTTTGTGAATTGATTTACAGAGCCTATTTGCATGGAACTGTATTAAGTAGGTATCGTTTAAATTTTAGACCTTCAGTGCTGAATCGTATGTCTGAAGTCAAAGAAAACAAGTGTGTGCATATAACACAGTTATATGTACTGCATTTGCAAGATGAGGAGTCTTTGGCAGAAAACTCTTTGACAAGAAGAGGAAAACATATGCACAATGCCTAAGGCTTGGGAGGCAAGGCCATAGCTGCGTTGCTGGGCTGAAGTATAACATCTAAGTCTTTGGGCTACGACTCAAAAATATAATATTACCCACAAGGAGCACCTTGATATTTACTGGAAGTGGCAAATTGCTGAGTTGCACTGAGACTTCTGGAAAATTTAGATCTTCATCTTGACCTTAGTTTAGATTTAGTGGCAATTCATTTTCATATATTTTTATGATATGCTGATAATTCCCTCCCACAAATCGCTTTGTTTTACCTAAATAATGCACCACTAAAAAGAAGTTTAAGAAATTTGTTTACTGTCTACTTGAAACACTAACACTTTGCCAAATATGCCTCTTTAAAAGTTTCCTGACTGGTTTTAAAAATTAATGTTGCCACTCTTTGTTCATTGTCTTGTAGTTTTCAATGCAGCCCTGCATTGCCATAATTAAAATCCCATCTGAACTGATCTCCATAAATTTACACAAAATGTAATGCATATCATGATTGTTTGCAGCAGCATCTTGCTGCTTACATAGGAATTCTCAGCAGCAACTGGTACAGAAGAGACAGTGCCTACATTTTACCACATTTCCACATTGCTCTATGCTGTAGAAACACTTTTTCTAACACTGACTTCAGTGCTTTACTGATGCCTACTTGATATTTCTTGAATGTTAGCCAACCAGCCTTCATCTTCTTAATTGCTGCCCCTACAACAAGACTTTTAGGACCAGAAATTGTCTTAAATCCCATAGTTTTTACCTCCCACTTCTCTTTTGTTTTAGTGGGCACTTTGTCTCCCTGAAGCATCCATTCAGAATTTGATCTCCTAGTGGTTAATCTCATTACAGATAATCCCATGTACTGAAAATCCTTCCAACAGGATAATCTTGTGAACCGCTTCCCTCTGATGCCTTCTCACCATTCTTTTAGGCTTGAATCATTTTGATCTATTAAATAAATAGATCTCACCTATATATGTAGTTTTCCCTTAAAAAAAAAAAAACAGATTTTGCTGACATACATGCTTTATGATTTGAGTAAAACTGTTTGTTAGGCAATAGAGAATGTTTTTATCACTACTGGCATATAAGAAAGAACTACAAGATAGAAAAATGCATTCATACTTCAGTACTTGTGATAAAAAAAAGGCACAGGCTTCTGAAAAAATATTAGTATGTAGGTTGCTCTGATAGTAATGCCTCCTATTTATTTCCATGGAAACTACAACAGATCCAAAGAGCACAGTAGCACTATCTGATAGAGAAAATTCTCAGCTACAGAACACTATTTTTACATAGTCACTGCCATTAGCTATGCATTTTCTTCTGAAGTGAATAAGAGCCTGCATGCTGCACTCATAATAATCTGTGTAAGTGGAGGTTACCTACCATCAATGCCACCACTGCTTAAATGTACCACCCATTGCCTGCTGTTCTCCTATTCACTATTTTGTCTCCATCAACATTCAGCATACATCGATGAATATCTATAGGTGCCATTTTTTCCTCCATGGAGGAATTCCATGAGACACTTCTGCTTCCTACGCACTTCCATGTCAGATGCCATTGTGTCAGACTGCCCCTCTGCTGTCACCTGTCACACAGCAACAGAAAGTAATGGAATATTGGTGGGAAGGTTCAACCTCTACTGCCATACCACCAACACCTGCCTCTGATGTTGTGGGCCAAAATAATAAAACGGGAGGCATTGCCTTTGGAGTAGCCCTCCAAAATTAATTAGTATTTATCTATAAGCTGTGAAATAGAGATTGCAATTACTATATACTGTAGTAATTTAGTAATATCACTGGAAATTATCTACATGTAAACTTAAATGTTATCTTTGAATGAGAGTGTACAAGAATATGCATCTGTACTTGCATGTGTGTGTACATACTACACAAAAATATTTAAATCATAAGATTATATTCAATGTTACAGTTCCTTGTATAGTTAAATTATGAAAAGACAGTTACAGTAAAAAAAAAATCTATATAGAAGCTTGATTAATGCTGATAATTCATTAAAATTAGTTTTCCTAATATTTTATGCATTGTATCATAGGCCTGAAATGTAAGTCTTACCTTTTAAAAGAAATCTTAACTATGATCTGCCAGATACACAGGAAATACAGAAATATACACAGAGACTATGTGTTTTGGCTTGTAAAATATGAGTTTGAAGCTCTTTGAGCTGAATCTACTTTCCTGAGTTATCTAAACTTTCTCTAGGAACTGGAGAAATAGTCAAGTGCCATAAAGCATCGTACAGCTTACCAAAGAATAAGGCCAATTTTTCTAAACAGGATTCTAATTATTTTTACTCAGGCATTATCTTCAGTTTTACTGGTATTTAATGGACCTTGTCAAATACTTGAAAAAATATTCCTCAAATAAATTATTCAACAAATTAACATTATATTAATATATTCAGTGAACAGTATTCAAGCAGATACAGAATCGGTTAAATGCTGCTAAAAGCTATTCATTGAATAATGGCTTTGATGAAGAACAGTGGTACTTTTTTTAGTAATACATTTGACAAAGACTGCCTGACCAATTCTATTTTTATTGCATTAGAGATTTCAAAGACTCCCAGTTGAGCAACCACAGTAACTCAAGGTACACAAGATCCATGCAAAACCCATCTGAGTAGTTCTTGGTAATGTGGTGAACTGGGGAATGGTGCATATTTTGCAGTAGTTTACATACCACCTGTATGTTCTAAAGAGTAATTTACAGGACTGCTCATACCACAGAAAAATAATCTCTTACTTTCAGCTATGTAGTGTAATACTCAGCTGGTTTTTCTTCTCTAGTCTTTTTTTTNAAAAGTAGTGCAGCAGAGAACAAAGATCAGGAGACTGCAGATTTCCTTGACTCCTAAGAATAAAGGAAGCACTTAGCAAAAGATGCCTATATAAACTGTGGAACTCATTGACTCTGGATGAAGATGAAAAATAAAGAGTTCTGCAAGCTTCAAAGAGAGAAGGGGCATTTATATGGATAACAAGAATATCCAGAGTTATGATAGTAATACTAAAAAAGAGTATTTGAAGGGATAAAACCCCTCATGCATCAGGATTTGAGGGAATCTATAACTAAAGGGATTAGGATGAGACCTTCAAGAGAGATTATCCTGCATCTGTGGGAGTTTCTTGTATCTTTCTCCAAAGCATCTGGTGCTGGCTAGTGCTAGAGTGGTGTGTTAGACTTGGGAGATGACAAGTTTGTGCCAGAATGACTGTCTGGTATTCAGATATATATTAAAAAAACCATTTACTGTGCACCATCTGTGTCATATTTCCACTAGAGTGGAGGTTTCTCTTCCATTTAATTCCATGTACTACGTCAATCTCATGTTTCCAATGCTGCAATATATGTTTGTAATCATTGCATTGAAGGTGCTGTGTGACTAGTGGACACCTCAACAGGTTTTGAGAAATCATTAACAGGGGATGAAGCTGAAGGGGAGACACTCTTTCCTTCTGTTTTTCCAGCTATAAAAAGTAAACCAGTAATATTTACTTTAAAGAAATTATTGAGGGGACTAATTGTCAGTTATCATTTAGAAGGTATTTTGAAGTGATATACATAGCATCATTATGTCCTGACTTCTTTCCTAGACTGTTTTTAGATTAAATTCATTTTTGGATGTACTGAGAAAAATATTGAAAGAACCAGAGAGAAAAATGTGTGGACTTTTTTTCAATATAATGAGAACAAATTGTACAGGTGGACATTCCTAGTTATACATGTGGTGACTGTGTCCAGCCCTGACAGCTTAGCTTTTGGTATCTTCCAGTATTGCAATTAGTTTGTCAGAAAATTATTTTCAATTTCTTCCTTCTTACAGGAAGACGAGTAACATTTCAAAACCTAGGAGCAAAAGAAAAATTTCCCATGGAAATTATCCTTTTCCTTAAAAAGTTGAAAATAGAAAAGATAATTCTTCTTTGCCATCATGCTTGATATTAGTTTTTTTTAACAATTCCTGCATTTAATGTTTTTTACTTATGTGAAGACTCCTGTGCTTCACGTGCTTCTGCTTAGCCCAGATGCCAATAAAACCTTACTTATGACTTTGGCTGGACTTAATAAGAAATGTTTGAAATTCCATGTAAGATCTAAATAATACTGCAACCATTTATTGCACCACACCTCTATGCAATTTTACAACAAAGTAAGTTACTATTGACCAGGTAAGTTCTCTACTTTCAGGATATCCTGAGGCCTTCTAGCATCCGCTACCTGCTTATGAGTTAATTCTAACCATATCACACCCAGTTGCACAAGATAATTACATTAATGAGGCTTTTCATAAATTACAGATAGTGTCTCATCCCTATAACGCAGAACCTACAGGTACAGTAGTATTCTGTGAATTCTGAAGCACGTGTTTATGTCTACACTTTTCAGGGTTGCAATGTGTTTGTTTGTTTGTTAGGCCTATCTGCTTTAAGACTTCGTGGCTCAGTATTAAGCACTGTCGACTTACATTGGATTTTATGTTTGATTGCCTTCTACTCTATTCCAAAAGCTAGTGATTTCTGATTTAAACATAAACATGCTGCCTTCATTTTGTTTAAGTAAAAAAGAACAATTTGTATATCATTTTTTATAAACGTGTAAACGTATAAACGTGTAATCTTTGCAGATTATTTTGTAGATTAGTTTGTACAATTACCTGCCTTCTCTATGAAGCAGCAGTGAAGTTTGGCAAATTGTTTCATAAACGTGTTACAAAGAATGAAAGATATTCAGCTTCTATGACATTTTTGCAGTGAAAAAATTAGTAAGATTGGAGTTTGCTTCACTTCTAAATTCCTTTTAGCTCA
Organism: Pavo muticus; assembly: GCA_016647715.1. Taxonomy (NCBI): domain Eukaryota; kingdom Metazoa; phylum Chordata; class Aves; order Galliformes; family Phasianidae; genus Pavo; species Pavo muticus. The sequence continues at coordinate 627,334 of JACDJE010000335.1, forward strand.
GTGGTAAACTGAGGTATCACATTCTGTCTGGCAAAAACTGGAGCCTGAGAGCAGTTTCACTGGGATAAACGATCTCTAAGCTTTAATAAAAATGTTCAATTCAGTTAACAGGGCTCCACTCAGCCAGTAGCTGGTGGTAAGATTTTAGGGTTATAAAGGCTGATTTGCAGCCACTTGTTCTATGACAATAGTACAAGTAAGTATTGCTTATGTTATTGACATATACAGTCTTCAGAAATACTTGACTGCTTTTGAGAAAACCTGTTAAAACCCCTTCTCTTCCTAGTTCTTTCATATGTTTGATGAAGCCAGATAACGTTAGTAGATTGTGTTGAAAAATGGCAGAACAATTTCTCCAAAATAGAAACAACTTCAAAATTTTTACCTTTAACATGATATAAATAGAGCAACTTTTATCTTTAATCTTTTTTTTCCATTTGTGGGAAACACTACAGACTCAGATGAAATGGCAACATCAAAATTATGCAGGCCAAACATGTTCTTTTCTCATCCTTATCTTTCTTCTTGCAATGAAATTGATAATATCTGTGATTTAGTCTATTCCTTCTTTTTTTTCTCTTACTGCTCTGCAATTTCAGAGCCTCTTACAGTTTGAGGAATTTGCAGAATAACATTAAATAAATTGAGTAAAAATACCTATTTCTCACTTATTTCAAATCGAGAAAAGAAGGGGAATAGAATTCAAAACTCTTTTCTCCTGTCTGTGTGACATAATTCCAATTTTAACTTTTNCCCGAAAGCTTTTCAGGCTTTTCTAGTATATTCTTTTCTTTGATCTTTTGTAATAACATGATAGTATCACATTTCAGTAGGGAAACTGGAACTAAAGTATACATGAAAAAGTCCATAACAGCTCTCTCGCTGTTTATTTCAACAATCTTAATTAAAGAAAAACCTAATCCTACAACAGACTTGTGATTTGCCTTTTCTTTGAAGCACAATTAGTTTTCATTCATATTCCTTGATGTCAGTGAGGGAAAACTATTGGTGGACGCATCAGTGCTGATGGGGCTCAATTAATATACTTTTTTTTTTTTTTTCTGAAACGTATCTTACAATAAAACCCCGCATACAATGCACGTGCACACACACACATATGAAAGTAAGCTCTGCATTCACGCTGCCTGCAAAGCCATGTCTAAGTCTCTCTTGGCTGCTAGCCAAGGTCTCTAAAAACCCATTAAGGCTATTAGAGAAATTATTTCTCTTCCTTTGTGAGCTGGGTAAATTTCACAGTTATCATTGCAGGAGGAAATGAATTGGGAATATATCTGTCTGGGGATGGTTGGCCCTTCGGTGGGAATTAAGCCAACTCGATGTAAAACAGCAGCTGTGTGTCGATGCACGTACTTGCAGAAGAGAGTCAGTGGATGGCACTATAATATAACTATTGTGCCAAAAACATCTTGGAAAATTGTAAGTGCTCTCTGGCATTTGTGAGTAAATTCTTGTTTTCTTGCAATTACAGGCTTTATTGGAAATCAGCTTTTGCTTTAAAATTATATGTAAGCCAATATTTCCCATGTGGTGTTCTTTCCAGATGCAGGAGAACTAAGCAATTGATTCTCAAAACACCGCAGCAGCAGCATGCGCAGCATTGCATGGTGACCTTGTCGGACCACAGTAACAATATAAAAACATACTGTACGAATTCAGGAGATTTGCAGAACTGGCTAGATTTTGACTGTATGCTCTGTTGTGCTCTGCAGTTTTTGCTTTTGAAATGATCAGTTCTGGGGCATTCTCAATCAGGTGGAATCTGAAACAGCAGAATTTCCTTTGCCTGGTGTGCTTTGGTTAGCACAAGTTAAGCAGACTGCCACGTGAAAGTTCGCAAGAGAACCAAATTGTTTTTAATATTTCTAAAACCTCACTTTTCAGATATTATGAGCTGAAACTTCAAGTTTCTGCATCCCACATGTCAAATATATGGTAGAATAAGTACGGTAACACAAGATAAACCTTTAACTTTGTACTCAAAAGATTTTTATTTATCAAGTGAAGCAAGCAAGCTATGTTTCCCAGCTTCTTGCCGGTGTTTGTATTAGTGATTTAGGAAAGGAACCATGTTTCCTTCCCCAGATGAAGTGCTCTGTTGGAGAAGGTTTGTTTATTTATCTTTTTTTGTTTTTTTTTCCTCCTTTAAATTCTGGCCTACTTTCTTCATCTGTTTATCTTCCTAGGTGCTGATGACTAGCAATGGTCTGTGCAAAACTTTTACAGATTCACTTTTAGGTGCTGCAGGTAACAGAATTATGCAGAGCGGATCAAGTTATGTCTTGTGCACTAACTAATCCTGCAAGATTTTTCAGACCTGAAGTATGTTTATTTCTTACAGGGACTTTCATGTTTCCCAGCCATCTTTTGTAGATCTACCCACAACCGCTAAAGATTCAGAGGAGTAGGTGGATAACTGAGGAGGGAAGCCTCACAGTTTATGTTTAGAAATGTAACTGCAAGCAAGTCTTTTCAAAGAGTGCATAAGTTTTTGTAAGCTATGTTATAAAACTTCCTATTTCATCTAGATCTGAGAGCATTATATTATCCCAGTACAATACGTCTCCTGTTCTCCAACAGGGTGGGTATAATAGCTAAAGTATATGAAATGAATGTGTGTAGCAGTAAAAGAAAAAAAAAAAAGTAGTCATAGGTATGGCTTCTGCAATTTCTGAGGTTATCCTTGGTACAAATTTTGCCCAGAATATCTTGTCATTTTTCTCTGCTTCTGTTCTGCCTTTTTTTTTTTTTTCCACTTCATTCCAAAAACATTTTCTTTACAATTCACGTATCCTTCCACAAAGAGTATTGGATAATTACACATATTTTTCTCTTTCTGGTTCTCTGTCTGGTAACAGAGCAGGCTGTTTTCTTCAACTTACTCTTTTGAAGAGGGTAGTAAATCACTGATAATTTCAAAAGAAGTCACCATGCCTGAATGGGATATATCCAAGAGTTTTGAAGAAGTTTTAAGTGTAAATGGGCTGAATTGCTAACAAACCAACAAACATCTTGCTTAAAAAAGAACTAACTGGAAGCAACGCAGACTGTTTTTTAAAAAAGCTCTGGAGGATCTCTGTGTGGCAACTTGCTCATAAACCTTACTGAGTTCTTGGAAAACTGGCTTCAATAACATTAAAATACAAAAAGGAGTTGGAAGATAATGTACAGTTAATCATAAAGTTCTGCAGAGCAAATTTCAGCTGGCTAATGTCCTAAAATCTTTGAGCGTGTCAGCAAACGGATAGAGGAGATGCTAAGTATGTCTTTCAAAAGGCTTCTGACAGGGTCGTAGGTGAGAGACTACTCAGCATTGCTAGCTCTTGGCTTTTTTTTTTAAGCTCCATATCACCTGATTCTGTTTCTTTTAAATTCTTCATTATGGAAGTCAAGAAATGGAATAAGAAGTTTTTGCAAAAATCATATATATATATATATATATAAAATATATATATATATATATATATAAAGCAGCCCAGAAGCTCAGGGATTAAAGCTCATGGTCATGAATCAGTCTAGCTCAGAAATCAGACACGAAGAGACACAGAACAGTTATTATGTCTTAATATGTCATGATTTGTAAGCTATCGCGTGACTCTGTGGGTAGTGATGCATGGTTTTTTGAAGGTTGGGGATTGATAATATCTCTACTAAAAGAAACCGAGTAGCCGTGAGGCAATGTAATATCATGGATCAAAAAGTAGCTGAGAGGCAGGAGACAAAGCATGAACAAATGGTCCATTTTCATCGTGGCAAAAGGTTAATAGCCACAAGTTTCTGTGCTAGGTCTGTTATTGTGTAATGTATTTATTAGTTATCTGGGAAGAGGAAGGAGAAATGAGGCAGCAACACCTCTTCGTAGGTCACTTGTTAATCAAGTCCAGAGAAGCCTTATTGAATTTTGCATGGATGCAGTCAAACTAGGTAACTGTGAGGTAATATGCTGAGTTACCATTCTTTTTTGAAGAATAAATTTAAAGTAATTGCACAAACACAGTCATCCAGCAGTGTGGTGTTACACCAGATTTATGGGGCATTAATAGGAAGTCCATCTTGGAAAAATTATTCTAGAATTGGACAGGTCCAGATAAAAGTAATCAGAATGTTTAGTGACATAAAAATACCTGAGGTGATTGTTTACCTGAGGAGTCAGATGAGAGTAGAGTGATAAAATATGTGATTTAAAAATAATAATTAAAAAAAAAAGGTTAAAAAAAAAAAAAAAAGTAGTGCAGCAGAGAACAAAGATCAGGAGACTGCAGATTTCCTTGACTCCTAAGAATAAAGGAAGCACTTAGCAAAAGATGCCTATATAAACTGTGGAACTCATTGACTCTGGATGAAGATGAAAAATAAAGAGTTCTGCAAGCTTCAAAGAGAGAAGGGGCATTTATATGGATAACAAGAATATCCAGAGTTATGATAGTAATACTAAAAAAGAGTATTTGAAGGGATAAAACCCCTCATGCATCAGGATTTGAGGGAATCTATAACTAAAGGGATTAGGATGAGACCTTCAAGAGAGATTATCCTGCATCTGTGGGAGTTTCTTGTATCTTTCTCCAAAGCATCTGGTGCTGGCTAGTGCTAGAGTGGTGTGTTAGACTTGGGAGATGACAAGTTTGTGCCAGAATGACTGTCTGGTCTTCAGATATATATTAAAAAAACCATTTACTGTGCACCATCTGTGTCATATTTCCACTAGAGTGGAGGTTTCTCTTCCATTTAATTCCATGTACTACGTCAATCTCATGTTTCCAATGCTGCAATATATGTTTGTAATCATTGCATTGAAGGTGCTGTGTGACTAGTGGACACCTCAACAGGTTTTGAGAAATCATTAACAGGGGATGAAGCTGAAGGGGAGACACTCTTTCCTTCTGTTTTTCCAGCTATAAAAAGTAAACCAGTAATATTTACTTTAAAGAAATTATTGAGGGGACTAATTGTCAGTTATCATTTAGAAGGTATTTTGAAGTGATATACATAGCATCATTATGTCCTGACTTCTTTCCTAGACTGTTTTTAGATTAAATTCATTTTTGGATGTACTGAGAAAAATATTGAAAGAACCAGAGAGAAAAATGTGTGGACTTTTTTTCAATATAATGAGAACAAATTGTACAGGTGGACATTCCTAGTTATACATGTGGTGACTGTGTCCAGCCCTGACAGCTTAGCTTTTGGTATCTTCCAGTATTGCAATTAGTTTGTCAGAAAATTATTTTCAATTTCTTCCTTCTTACAGGAAGACGAGTAACATTTCAAAACCTAGGAGCAAAAGAAAAATTTCCCATGGAAATTATCCTTTTCCTTAAAAAGTTGAAAATAGAAAAGATAATTCTTCTTTGCCATCATGCTTGATATTAGTTTTTTTTAACAATTCCTGCATTTAATGTTTTTTACTTATGTGAAGACTCCTGTGCTTCACGTGCTTCTGCTTAGCCCAGATGCCAATAAAACCTTACTTATGACTTTGGCTGGACTTAATAAGAAATGTTTGAAATTCCATGTAAGATCTAAATAATACTGCAACCATTTATTGCACCACACCTCTATGCAATTTTACAACAAAGTAAGTTACTATTGACCAGGTAAGTTCTCTACTTTCAGGATATCCTGAGGCCTTCTAGCATCCGCTACCTGCTTATGAGTTAATTCTAACCATATCACACCCAGTTGCACAAGATAATTACATTAATGAGGCTTTTCATAAATTACAGATAGTGTCTCATCCCTATAACGCAGAACCTACAGGTACAGTAGTATTCTGTGAATTCTGAAGCACGTGTTTATGTCTACACTTTTCAGGGTTGCAATGTGTTTGTTTGTTTGTTAGGCCTATCTGCTTTAAGACTTCGTGGCTCAGTATTAAGCACTGTCGACTTACATTGGATTTTATGTTTGATTGCCTTCTACTCTATTCCAAAAGCTAGTGATTTCTGATTTAAACATAAACATGCTGCCTTCATTTTGTTTAAGTAAAAAAGAACAATTTGTATATCATTTTTTATAAACGTGTAAACGTATAAACGTGTAATCTTTGCAGATTATTTTGTAGATTAGTTTGTACAATTACCTGCCTTCTCTATGAAGCAGCAGTGAAGTTTGGCAAATTGTTTCATAAACGTGTTACAAAGAATGAAAGATATTCAGCTTCTATGACATTTTTGCAGTGAAAAAATTAGTAAGATTGGAGTTTGCTTCACTTCTAAATTCCTTTTAGCTCAGTGGTAAACTGAGGTATCACATTCTGTCTGGCAAAAACTGGAGCCTGAGAGCAGTTTCACTGGGATAAACGATCTCTAAGCTTTAATAAAAATGTTCAATTCAGTTAACAGGGCTCCACTCAGCCAGTAGCTGGTGGTAAGATTTTAGGGTTATAAAGGCTGATTTGCAGCCACTTGTTCTATGACAATAGTACAAGTAAGTATTGCTTATGTTATTGACATATACAGTCTTCAGAAATACTTGACTGCTTTTGAGAAAACCTGTTAAAACCCCTTCTCTTCCTAGTTCTTTCATATGTTTGATGAAGCCAGATAACGTTAGTAGATTGTGTTGAAAAATGGCAGAACAATTTCTCCAAAATAGAAACAACTTCAAAATTTTTACCTTTAACATGATATAAATAGAGCAACTTTTATCTTTAATCTTTTTTTTCCATTTGTGGGAAACACTACAGACTCAGATGAAATGGCAACATCAAAATTATGCAGGCCAAACATGTTCTTTTCTCATCCTTATCTTTCTTCTTGCAATGAAATTGATAATATCTGTGATTTAGTCTATTCCTTCTTTTTTTTCTCTTACTGCTCTGCAATTTCAGAGCCTCTTACAGTTTGAGGAATTTGCAGAATAACATTAAATAAATTGAGTAAAAATACCTATTTCTCACTTATTTCAAATCGAGAAAAGAAGGGGAATAGAATTCAAAACTCTTTTCTCCTGTCTGTGTGACATAATTCCAATTTTAACTTTTATTGGTAGATAGATAGTTAAATTTTCTATCTGAAAAGATGAATCTTTTTTTTTTTTTTTTTATTCCTTTGGTATTGCTAGAAAAATTTAAAGAGCTTTTTTTGCAAACAAGCATTGAACTGTCTCAACAACAAGCTTCTTTGGTGGACAGCTCTTGTGCAGTGGGTACATGTATCACATTTCTCCTTTGAAAATTGTCGGTCTTCATGACATCTCCTATGGTATTTATGGCAGGTAGTATATTTCCCATGTAATTCTTTTAAAAATATGCTCCTCTAGCAACAAAGTCATCATCAACTCATAGTGTAGTTCTTTGACTGCTGGCCTACAGCCTTGGAGTTGAAATGATTTTAATCTATTTTCTTGAAGCAGAGTGAAGTAGCTTTCTTCCGAAAGCTTTTCATAATTATTCATCATGTAAATAATACCCAAACTGATACCACTGAGAACTAAAAAGAAAAAAAATATGGAAACATTTTGCCTAAACCAAAGATTGGATAAGGAATGACATCTATGATCTCTTTTTAACTTTAAATAAGTGAGAAAGTGGGGGTATAGAAAGTGACATATGGTGTGTGGATGTTAGATGTCAAAATGCGTGCTTGGCAGTAAGCAGCAATTAGCTGCTATATCATGCAGTCATATCTTGGTTTCTAAAGTTGAGGTTTGAAGAGACCTACGGCACAAATATCATCATCATGATCCTTGCTGGGACAATGTTCTGATTCCTGGAATTATTTCATGATACCAGGGGCTGATTTATTTTAATAAAGATGTGCCTCTCAATGTTCCCTTGCAGAAAGCAGCTCACCTGTCGTTTATAATAGCATCTGCTTCACTAAACACCAGCTTTGAGTATACACCAGCAGCTTGGAAAAGGCACAGCTACTCAAAAAAATGCAGGTCAAAAATCCCTCCAGAGATGCCAACACAATGGTATTTCCCTTGGCAGTCACTTGTCCTGGCCCTTGTGGAATCTAGGAGCTCTGGGTGTCCTGTCCCGAAAGAATTGGAAGTCCTTTAACCCTAGTTCAGACTGTTGTTACCTGCTGTTACCATGCCCATTTTTCCCATGCTGATGGATTACGATTTTTGCCACATACAGTAATCCTAACTACTATTTTACAGTTCAGTCCCATCCTCAATTGTCCCAAAGTATATGCCAGTTTATTTTTGTGTCACTTCACTGTTGCTTATGTAAGTTTCTTTTACTGAGCCTTTTGGACTTGGGAAAAACTAAACCTCTATTATTGCATTCTTCTTCCTTGGGACTCTGTCACCCTATCTGAGGCTGATTAGAATATTTCAGACTGTGTTCTGTTTAACCAGCACTGTGTGTTTAGGTTGATAATGGTCTGACTGAAGTTTTCCTGTTTTGGAATACCATTAATGACTCACAGCAGAAAGAACAAACACAGACTTTGGTCTCCTGGTGTTGTTAACAACTAACATATCTGATTCTGAGTGAAAACAAGGTTGTTTGGTACAGGATATGTAGTTCAGACTTTGACGTATTTCTGCTGCTTGTCTGTGTCAGCTGAGAGCACTTGTTCATAGTTCCCTGCCATAAGGAGAACTATCTTTTCAGCTGACTTCATCTCCCCAGTCAGAGCCAACAAAGAGTTCTCCAAAGTCAACATAAAAACTTTGTCTTCTTGGAAAGATCCAGTCTCAGTGAAGCGCTATAAATTCCCAAACTACTTTTACTGCGATGAGCATGTTTAAATCATGTCATGGAACATAGCTTTGTTACCCGTTGCTGCTGTCAGGTGAGCTAGCTGCAGAGCTGCCCTGTTAGTAGGACTAACCAGCTTGCACACTGGGGTATGCTGATTCTTCTGCTGTGCTTGTGGGGCAGTGCTTTTTTTCACTGCACCAGATATGAATTAATTTGGGGTCTGCTCTGTGCTAATATTTGTTCACTTGCGCTGTGTGATCATACTTTTCATCACCGTGGAAATGGGAGCCTTTATGAGTCATGTCTCCTCTCCATCTACATGAATATCTTTGCTGTTACTGCCAGTGGCTTCTTTTGTCATATGCAGAATTGCCCTGATTTGTCTGCAAAGTGGAAAGGACCTGTGATTTTTCTTGGGGTGTGGTACTCCAATTATAAAACCATAAACTAAATGAGAGCTTTAATTATAATGGAAAACAGATTAGAATATTGTCATTTGCCTTGCTGGGGAGCCAAGGGGAGATTAAAAAGCCAGTAGCCTAAATTTATGTTATTTGTATTTCTGTGAGTCAAACCTCAATCATGTTAAACAGCCAGTAGGCCTGTATTAATGGGAGAGGCCAAGAGAACTGAATCTCAAAGGACTGTTGCCCTTAGGACATGGTACGTTATGATAATGTGATGAGGAATAATTACCAAATGTGAAATATATATTGTCAAACATAGGAGCAAGCTATTCCTGACTGAAAATGAGGATGTGAGCAAGATAGTCAATGCCAATTCAGCTATGGCTGGATTTCTAAAGGCATGTTCACTAAAACCAGCTGCTGTGGCAGTGAGCCGGCAATCAGTTTTCACAGAGTCAAGGAGAACAGTGGAATGGTGTAAGTTTGTATTGTTTGTATTTAAGCTTGATCTTAAATCTTCCTATAGGGTTTTATATAGATTTATATTTATGGCAGAGATAATAATAGCATTCCTGACCACTTCTATGATAAAGCACATTGAAAGGCAGTAATGATAAAAATGCAAGACTTTGCCAAACGATATTAAAATATGATGCATTTATATAAATATATGCTATTAATATTGGCTATTTCTAATAAAATACGAGTGCTTCCTTCCTCTTCTTTCTAAGTGTGGTAAGATGTCTTTCAATAGTTATTTCATGGCCCATGTGCATGACATTGTCTACGTTAATTTGTTTGTGATGTGCAGTGTTCAAAGCAGAGCTTAAAAGGTTCTCTGACAGCTTTCCTCTTGCATGCTTGTGTGATACCTGGCTGCAGCACAGTCTTCTTTGCCCTCCTTTACCTTGCCATTTGCCTCCAGGAGAAACATACAGTGTATGCTGAAATATTTAGTCTTGGTTCTTCAGACAAAATAATAGCCATCTCCATGGAGTGGTGGAACTGGATTAAAGGAAAGGGCACCCATAGCTTCAGTTAAAGGGCACATACATAGGTGTATCTTGAAATAGAAGGCCAGCTGGATTGAGTTCATTGACATTATTTTCATGGTTCATGTTATGCATGAATTGAGTATTTTGCTATATGAAGCCTTTATTAGGAGTATGTGTAAAAAACCTCAGCCACATCTGCCTGTGAAAACTCAAGTGAAAGTATAGCTCAGAATAAAAGCATGTCCAGCTCAACTGATGTAGATAGAGGTCATGGATCAAAACCTACTTGTGATAATGAGGCAAAACTCAGTTTTTCATCTTGGGGCAGAAGAGTGATATTGCATTTGGCATACGTAACAAACAATAGACCAAGAACATTAGCAGATTTGCTACATATCTCACTTGTATTGCCAAACAACTTCCCCTTAAGACGTTCTTTATCGTAAGGGTAGTGGAGCACTGGAACAGGCTGCCCAGAGAGGTTGTGGAATCTCCTTCTATGGAGATATTTGAGACCATCTGGACACCTACCTGTGTGACCTATTGTAGGGTACCTGCTTTAGCAGGAGATTGGACTCAAATATTTCTTGAGGTCTCTTCCAACCCCTGTGATTCTGCGATTCTGTGATTATTTTTTTTAGGTATTATATTGTTGGTATCCTCACAGCTATCAGAGCTGCTAGCTGTGGACCTCATGTTCTATAATATCTGTATATTGACACCACTACTGCATCGTAGGGTGAAACTGTTAACGCATATAAATGGATAACTAGTGTTGAGATTAGTTTGCCCAAAATCAAATAGGAAATTTCTAGCAGGGAACACCATTGATCTTATACTTGAGAATAGCATTCAAAGTACTATTTTCTCTGCTTCTTTGTGTATCTGGCAAATAAATGTCTCCAATAAATTGCAAGAGAGTGTTTCTTTTTTGTTATTGAACTGAATAGCTTTTCATCTTCCTCTGATGAAAAGTTCACATCTTGGAAAAGCTTTTGCATGTCACTGAAGGAAACATTTTAATACTTTGGGAATCTTGCTGTTAAAGAAAAATACACAGGTGCATATCAGCATTTTTTAAACTCTGACAGAAGCAGTTATTATAGAATAGCTGGGTGAAGTTATCTTAACATTTTCATTAAGAGAGAACTCAATCCAGTGGATATGCCTACTCTTAAAAAGTAGTCACCCGTTTTGGCTTGTCCAAGTGTGTGGATCACAGGTTAGACTTGAAATCTGAAAGCGAGCAATCAGAGTAAATTGGCCCTTCTGAAGAATATTGTCTTTTCATAAGCAAGAACTAGAAATACTTATTGGGAAGAAATTAAGGGATAAGCCTTGAATTTTGTATTTTATATTCTACAGGCCAGAACAGAAAGTTTTAAAGACTGTACCAAGTATGCACACCGTTTATTCCCACTCACTCATCTACATTTCCTTTATAAATCATAGCTACATGATTTGAAGTTAAAGGTTTAAAAGTACACAGAGTTAAATACTTTCCTCTTTTCCTCTTGAATTTTTAGAACATAATAATTTAAGTGTGTGGGAGAGGTAAATTGTTGCCTAGATCCAGTCTTCACGTGCTTCTGGTATATGGATCCTTTTTTAGAGTCATGCTGTAGATGCAGTATTTCATTTTGTTTTCTGTTTTCCAGAGTTGAAAAGGAAATAAAGCTTTTCTGTTCCAAATTCTCCCCAGTGCTACTATACAGCTGAGAGGCAGATAGTGAATAAAGACATCATGAATATCTGTCCAGAAACCTCTTCCTCTGTGAGGAAGAGTGGCAAAGCAACAGCTGTGGTGTATGCTTTGGTCTGAAACCATCTCTGCCTCAATTTGCCCTTAGGCCAACGTTAATTGCTGAGAAGCCAAATGGTATGAGAGAGTTTTCAGAATACAGTACTGCTGAAGAATAAATGCAGTAAGAAAACAAGATAAATACCCACTGCTAAGAAATGATGATTCTTTAGATTTCCTCAGCCAAGCAATATTTATCAGGTGCATTGATTTGACTAGCGGCTATTGGCAGTTACAAATGGATGATGACAGGAAACAAAAAACCACCTTCATTTGCCATAAGGGGGCTTTTCATTTTAATGTAATGCCTCTTGGAATTACCAGTGTCCCGACTACATTTCAAAGATTAATGAACATCATCCTGTCAGATTTAATATATCACACTTCCGTAGTACACTTGGACAGGATACTGTTCTCATAGATTCCCAGAGTTTTCAGCAACACTTACCAGATTTATTTTTTTAAGACACAAGTTCTGAGAGGAACTAAATATTTAGGAGTTCAAAAGAGAGTTTTTACTCCAATCTGGGTACAGACTAAATACTGTAAAATGAATTTAAGTCTGTAAAAACAAAGCCTTTTAGAGTGCTGCAGGATCATACAGAAAGTTGCATATAGCTATGTCGTGTTCTCCTGGAAGTAGTCAACAGACTCATTTGACAATGACATTAAATCTCATAGGTGACCCTTATAAAAGTGAAATTGAGCCAGGAAAATGCGTTCCTCTTGTTTTCTTTCTTTCTTTTTATTTTTTCTTTTTTTAAAAAAATTATTTATTTATTTTTAATGTGAAGGGTAACACAGTAGATTCCATTAATAAGCAGATAAGCAGATTCCAGTTGGAAAGTTAGTATTCCAAAGTTATCATGATCTAAGATTAAAATTATTTTGGTTCAACAAATTTACTTGATTGTCCTGTAAAATCAGAAAGCACAGGTCCACAATTTCTAGCATAAACCACACTATTTATGCTGATATGATGAAACAGCATCAAGATTGCCTTCTTATGGAAGAGCTCTTTTTTTCTTGAAGCTTTCTAGTTTAATTACCATTAACTATTACTTGAGTTCCTTTATATGTATTCCAAAATGGCTTAAAGGAAATAAGAAAATATTTGATAAAGTTCACAAGAAAAGGTTTTTCTTTCACTAGGGAACATCTTCATTTCTGAAATGAAACAGAGATTTTTCCTGCCTTGCTATGTTTCAGAGGGCTTGTTCATACTGAATAGAGAAAATTTGCTTTTACCAGTGGAGTACTTCACAGTATATGTGAAATCTACTCTTAGAAAAATAAATTCCAGTGGGTGGATATTTATCTAGAATCGTAATAATAAATATAAAATTAATTGTTTTTTATGTGTGGTAGTTCAATTCAGATATAATCTAGATATGTCACATAGACATTCAGTCAGGTTCCTGTAAACTATGAGCAAAGTGTTGCTTGGAAAACAGGAAATGTGAGAAACATAATATTAAAATTAACCTTGAAAATGATGTAAAGGTTTTGTTTCAGGGGGGATTTTCATGTCAAAGGTGCACAGAACACCTCCGATGCTCTCTTGTTTTGATTGGCAGAAATAATTACCTGCTGGGCTTCTGAAACAAGCAGACACAATTCTATCAAAATCCTAAAGGTAGAAATTCCAGTGTGTACAGCTGGGGGAAACAACAGAAACTATGCATACATTTTTAAGAAAAAAATAAATATTGGCAAACACTACCAATAAATGTGGATTTTTTTTTTCTCTAAGTAGTTAAATTAAGGTCAGATGTCTTATTTAAAACAGCTTTCATCCAACCACAAGTTTTTAATGGAGGCAGAAATGATTCTGTGCCATTGTGACACCTACGTTGTGTCTTCTACAGGAATCACAGTGAATCCTGATCTTAAATCTCTAAATTGTTCCTGCTGTTATGATTAGCAGAATAAAACTGCCCAGATGGATGAATATTTTGCTTCTCTGGATTTGTTGTTGTTGTTGTTAACATTACTTGTGCCACCAGTAAAAAAAAGTCTATGATCGCAACATCTAATGCAGCTGAAACGAAACAGTCTGCCTTGTTTCACTTCAAAACAGCAAAACAGTTACTTTGTAACTAACAGTTCCTAAAAGTGTTTTGAAATTGCTGAGGAAATGCTGGAGTTAACAAAAACGCCTGGCACTGAATTACTGTCCTAAACATGCTGTTCTGTGAGCTGGATAAGAAACAAGCTCTGTGTCCTTTGGCCACAGCCCTCTGCCTTAAATAAATAAAATTACAAACTGTGATGAGGTGAGGGACGAGAGGGAATGACCTCAAGTTGTGCCAGGGGAGGTTCAGGTTGGATATTAGAGAGAATTTCATCTCATAAAGAGCGGTGAGGCAGTAGCACAGGCTGCCTAGAGAGGTGGTGGGGTCACCGTCCCTGGAGATATGTAGGAACCATGTGGATGTGGCACTGAGGGATGTGGTCAGTGGGCACAGTTGGAGTGGGTTGAGGTTGGACTAGATGGCCTTAGTGGTCTTTCCCATCCCATATGATTCTATGAGATATGCAGGTGGGCAGAGTGGCTAGCACATCACACTGCTCACCTCCTTGTGGCTGAAAAACACTTGCTCCTTATTTCTCTTTGCCAGTATTGTTTTTTCGGTATTTTTAGAATTTTCACAATTTTCCCATTGAATTCCAGTCCCAGGTTATCAGCTGGGAATTTAATGGAGAAAAATGGATGGGAAAGAGGAATCTGATAGTGAGAACCAGTAAATTTGGGTTTTTTTGTTTGTTTGTTTGTTTGTTTTTTGTTTTTGTTTTCAGGAAAAGACTGATGCATGAAAATGTGATTTTATATATTTGCAGGCTTTTTTTTTTTCTTTTAAACAAACAAACAAACAAACAAAAACCCCAACACACTAGCACAATTTCCTATTAGATATACTGTTAGATTTGGGGTCATTACCTGAGTGTTTCAGAATCTTCAGAAATTGTTGGAAATAGCTCTAAAATGCTGTTTATTTTTTCTGATTATTGTTTCACCCTTCAAGGTGGAAATGCTCATAATTTCTTCCAATCCAGCATTGTCCAGGAGATTCTTCACAGAAGCTCTCTGTGCATGTCACCTCTGGTCTTCCTATCTAGCCATATCTCACTCACCTCCACTCTGCATGCAGAGTGTAGTTAACTGTGGTACTAGTGATGCCACCGCTTCCTTGATCCTCCTTCCTGTGCTGTGATGCTGTGGTGTTTCTCAGTTTTATGCCACATAGTCTCAGAAATCTGTGCACACTGTGACTGGGTGATACTGCCTTCAGGAGGTTTAAGCCCTGCTCTCAGCTCTTCCTTCATTTTCCTATATGACCACAGGCAGATTTGATCTGCTTTCTCCAAGATGTAAAAATGGGGTTAATTGCTAAATCTCTATATACTCACAAACATGATCTAGCAAAACAAATCATGAAGTTGCCTCATCCACTTGGTTCATCATTTTCCTCTCTCTTTTGCTAGCAGAAAAACGAGATGCTCTACTTGGGTTTCTCAAGTGAACTCTTAACAAATGTCTTGAATACAGAAGTGATTGTTTCTAACTTTTATGCCTTGAGATACTGTACAGGAAGTTATTCTGATGTCCTGTGGAGACATTTACATCTTTGCTTATTATGGCCAGTGATAGTGAATCAGTTGTAAAAGACCTGATTTTATTCTACCAAACTGACTTTATTATGTTCCTTAGTTTCTTATAAAAAAAAATATATATATTGATAAAGTTAAAATACAGTGTGTTTCATTTTCTGAGACTGGTTCTGAAGCTGTTATGCTCTTCTGCAAAGTTCTTTGAGATTTCAGTTTGGGGCTACAGTAAGTTCTTCTAAAGTTTATTTGGAAGGCTTTTTGAAGCAGTAGTGTGGACTGAGACATGTCCACTTTCAAATTGTTTTTTTTTTATATGACCATATTTTCTGGTTTGCCTTTTTCTGTTAGTGTTTTTTTGCAACACTCACACTTTGCCTATGCAATTAAACTGTGTTCAGAACAAAAACGTTCACGGTCAGATAAATGAGAGGTACCATGGGACAAAAAAGAGTTAAAACACATAAGGTGAAACATATGAAGGTCCAAGCAAAAGTCTTTTACACCACAGGGACAGTCAAACACGGGGACAAGTTGCTTAGGGAAATTGGGCAGTCTCCATCAGTGATGTTGTCAAGACCCAATGAGATAATGTCCTGAGTAACCTGTTCTGACCTCAGAGCTGACCCTGCTGTGAGCAGGAGGTTGAGTAGAGTCCTCCTGAGGTCTCTTCTGACATAAATGATTATCCACCTCATACATAAATGCATTCATATGTATGGTTCATACAGAAGTGGAAACTGCTAACAGTCCTTTAAGTTCTCATACTGTTTCAACATATAGTAATTAATTTAAATATTTAACTCCTCACTTCGAATTTCTATAAAGTTTGAAAATATACAAAGCAAAGTGCCTTTTCCTCTGAGCTTTCTTTTATACTGAGAGCTATATTGAAAAAGCAAACAGTACTATCATCACAGGAAATAGTTTTGGTGGGTATTGGCCCATATAAATTAATATCCACAGATTTAGCTCAGACTAGTCACCAGTATTTTTATGCAAGTTGAGACATTGTTGCCACTGCTGAAATGCACCGTGGCTGCCTCATTGTGCTCGCATCCACTGTTCAGCAAGCATTGATGAATGTCAGTGGATGCAATTTCTTCTATATGGAGGAGTTCAGTGACACGCACCTTTGTTTCATACGCGCTTCCATGCCAGACACCATTGTGTCAGACTGCCCCTCTGCTGCCATCTGTCTCACAGCAACAACATGTAATAGGATATTGGTGGGAAGGTCCAACCTCTACTGCCATACCACCAACATCTGCCTCTGATGCTGTGGGCCAACAAAATAAAATAGGAGGCATTAGTTATGGAGCAGCCCTTGTATATCAGTTACTTATATCTGCACTGTGCACATCACTATCTGCTTAATATGAACAGTGACTGGAGAGAATACACATGTGTATAAGTGAGTTTCCTACATAGGTCTAATTAATTTGGCATATGTGACTGTGTCACTCTGATGAGGTGAGGCACTCGGTTGCTCTCTGCCTGTTCAATGAGCAGCCTCGTTTGCTCATGAAATTGACATTACGGCATTCTGCTTTCAGATGCATTATCCATCTTGAACAGAACATGAACAACATAAAAACGTAAGAAAATGATTCTTCCCTGAAAGATAATGCCACATAATTGAGTCTCTGTATAGGCTGTTTGGAGACAGTAACAAAGAAATGTAAAACAGGATCCCTGAAACTGGTACAGCTTGTAAAATCTTGTTAAGCCATGTTAAAAAAAATGCATTAATGCCCCCATTAGAAGCTGCAGTTTATTTATTGCATCCTATTCTTTAGCCCTAGTAGGCATAGGCTTTTTTTAATCTTCCATCCGTCCTTCCCCCTCCCCTTTCAAAGTGCACTCATTGAACTCTTGGCAATTAGTGTAATTGAAATTTATTGACAATGCGGCCGTCTGCTGAAGCTTCATTGTTCCGAGTGCTTAGTGCACAGCGCTATTGAGCAATGCCATGGCAGTGTCAGACAGCTCATACCTTGCTCAATTATATCAATGGACCAGTGACTGCCAAAGGTTCCTTTGGGGGTACGAATGTTACTTAGTGATAAGAGCCTTTCGAAACAGAATCCCTGGGCCCCATCTCTAGTGGGAGATGGAAATGAAATATGTATTTCTCTGCTGTGGAAAATTAATGTAATTGGCTCCCTTAAAAAGCTTTGACAAGTTGACCTGTTTGAAATCTGAGGAGGGCTTATACTGCAGTATCACATTATCTCCAACATAAAACCCCTCCTTTGGTGGCAGTGACAGTGGGATAAAATGGAATTTGGATAGTAATATTAAACTTTAGCTCTACTGAACATGTTCATATATTTTTCCATTTATAGCTGCAAGACAAGGTCTTACAGAGATCCCACCTTTTTTGTACTGCTGTCTAATCTTGTTTTTGTTTTGATTTATACTAGTGCAGGAGAGAAAACAATGTGTGGCTAAGATCTCTGCATTTAGATTTACTTCTAAAATGTATATTAATGGAAATTTAAATCACAAGGCAAATGATAGGAGGAGATTTGATTCCAGGTAATTCTGATATCAAAGTTAGTTAAACTGTCGGACAAATTAATCAGTGTTTTCTTTACATGTGCAAATGTTGACACAGCAAAAATAAATAAGAGGTTGGCACAACTGACCAAAACCAAAGGTGAGTCCTCAAATATGCATTTTATCATGTGTTTGAACATGAATACATGCAACGCTTTTGTGATTTTTCAGAATTAAATTATCATGATAGAAATGGTAGTAATTTACAATGGACCAAATTCTGCCCAGACATAAACATCATACTTTTCTACTACATTCACTGCAGCAATGTGTTTGAAATTTAGTAAGAGTTGAACTAGTGACTTGTTGTTTCAGATAATAGAATGACTTGACAATATTTACTTTTTTTTTTTTTTTTTTTTTTTTTTTTACAGAATCACAGAATCGCAGAATCACAGAATCGTAGGGGTTGGAAGGGACCTCCAGAGATCATCGAGTCCAACCCCCCTGCCAAAGCAGGTTCCCTACACCAGGTCGCACAGGTGGGTGTCCAGGTGGGTCTTGAATATCTCCAGAGAAGGAGACTCCACAACCTCCCTGGGCAGCCTGTTCCAGTGCTCCATCACCCTCACCGTAAAGAAGTTCTTGCGCACATTGGTGCGGAACTTCCTGTGCTCCAGTTTCTGGCCATTTCCTCTTGTCCTGTCTCCACACACTGCTGAAAAGAGTCTGGCCTCACCACTTTGCCCCCCATACCTTGGATATTTATAGACCTGGATCAGGTCCCCTCTCAGTCTTCTTTTCTCAAGGCTAAACAGACACAGTTCACTTAGCCTTTCTTCACAGGGGAGATGCTCCAGGCCCTTCACCATCTTTGTGGCCCTCTGCTGGACTCTTTCCAAGAGATCCCTGTCTTTTTTTGTACTGGGGAGCCCAGAACTGGACACAGTACTCCTTACCAAGGCAGAGTAGAAGGGGAGGATCACCTCCCTCGACCTGCTGGCCAAGCTCTTTTTAATGCACCCCAGAATGCCATTGGCCTTTTTGACCACAAGGGAACACTGCTGGCTCATGGCCAACCTGTCGTCCACCAGGACACCCAGGTCCCTCTCTGCAGAGCTCCTCTCCAGCAGGTCATCCCCCAACCTGTACTGGTGCATGCAATTATTCCTCCCTAGGTGCAAGACTCTACACTTGCTTTTGTTAAACCTCATCTGGTTTCTTACTGCCCAGCTCCCCAGCCTGTCCAGGTCTCACTGAATGGCAGCACAGCCTTCAGGTGTGTCAGCCAATCCTCCCAACTTTGTATCATCAGCAAACTTGCTGAGGGTGGCCACTACCACCTCATCAAGGTCACTGATGAAGATGTTGAACAAGACCGGACCCAGCACCGACCCCTGGTGAACACTGCTAGTTACAGGTCTCCAACCGGACTCTGCACCACCAATGACGACCCTCTGTGCTCTGCCAGTCATCCAATCTCAACCCACCTCACTCTCCACTCATGTACCCCACACTTCCTCAGCTTTGTTATAAGGATGTCATGGGAGACAGTATCAAATGCCTTGCTGAAATCTAGGTAGACTACATCCACTGCTCTTCCCCCATCCACCCAGCCAGTGACAACATCATAGAAGGCTGCCAGGTTGGTCAAGCATGACCTCCCCCTGGTGAGGGGGGGGAAATATTAAAAATGTTAAAAAAAGAAAAGCATTCAAATTGGGAACCTTCACATACAAGTCCAGTTATTTTTTAGCATCCTATTTACCTTCTTTTCAAAATCATTGCGAGGTCTTATGTTGGTAAGAGACAGTAGTAATTATTCACAGTGTTAATTTGTGCATTAGAATTTTCTTTGAGGTTCAGCGCATGGATGAAAAGGTACTTCTCTTATTCATGGCAGTTCAAGGATTTCCAGTATGGGATTCTGGTTCTCATATGTGGTTTTGTTGTTTGTCACCTTTGCAAACAATGAGAGGAGACATCTCTGGAAGACTGGAGAACCTGCAGTGGCACAATGCTGAGTGAGAAAAGGGTTTGATGGCAGAAAAGGAGGAGTTTACTATACCTGAGGTAAAGATGAATCTGCAGGAAAAACAAAACAAAACAAAACAACAACAAAAAAAACAGATAAAAAGATAAAGTGATAGTTATTGCTCTTCAAAACAAAACCAGAACAAAGCAACAAAGCAAAACAAAAAACAGACAAAACAAAGTGAGTGATTCTCCTTTAAACTGTGTGGAGGTAGAGTCTGTTGATTATTTTGTGATGTGAATCTGAGTCTACCTCTTCTTCTTTGCTTACAATTGCCTCCTAAATTTGAAGAAACCCTTTCTTGGTTTCTGTTTAGATGCAGCCAAAATCTCTTGAAAATATCTTTGAAGATATAGAGTATTATTACATCAGAATTAAAACTGTAGACAGGATTTGGCCTCAGGCTTCGAATAATCCAGATGACTCTTCTGCAGCCTATCGTTGCTCAGAACTTAGGAAAATCTGAACTTGATACATTTATAGAGCTAAAATTTATAGAAGGAACTCTAGTCCTAAGTGTCCTTGTCATGGTTTTTATTGATATTCCATATCATAACATCACGCCAAAGTGCCGTAAGAGCTTTAGTTCATCAGATATAAAATGCTTCAACAGATACACTTCATTGTCCATTGTCAGCTACCTCTTGGTCCTGGGAGAAACCATAGCAAGGGGATGCAAGGATTGAAGAACTAAAATATCAACATTTGAATCAAAATACTTTTAGTAAATTACTTTAAATGAAGCAATAATTTAAAATAATGAATGCTTTGGTTTATTTATTTTGTTAGTGTTTAGTATTATCACAGAATTTGTTTATGTTTAGTTACTTGGAAATCTACCTTGATAAGATTACAGAAATTTGCATAGAGTCTCTCTGAATCTTGCACTGAGTGATTTCCTTGTGTAGTAATCACCCCTTAGTTGCTGGATGGTGAACTCATTACTAAAGGACTGAACCATTGTCTCTGAAACACAAGACAGAAAAAATGGTTGATCATCAAACCTATCCTGCTAGAGATCTTCCAACTGCAGTCATCTTTGGTAGCTCCACAAAAGAATCTTAGAGAAAATAAATACATATAACATTGGATTAATTACTTAAATAATTTCCTTTAATTGCATTAAATTTCAGTGAATGTTGTGCATTTGATGGACTTTGAGTTTTCATCGTAACTTCACAAAACTTCTTTCAGTCTGGACTAGAGAGCGATCATTCTGAATTGCTATTAATTGATGCAAGCATAAAATTATTTTAAATGTTCCTCTCATGAATTCTTTTAGTAAAGTATTTTAAATTCACTTATTAAAAATTAATGACAATGTGACTATAACCTCCTCTGAATGTGGACTGACTGCAATCATTACATAGAGAAAAATATTCATATATCTTTATTAAAAATATACGCTTGAGATGCCCGCATTTCTGCATAGAAAATTGTGCTTCTAAACTGCATAGTGTTGCCATATGTTGAAATATACTTTAACTTTCTAATCAGTACATTACTTAATACTTGTTTGAATAGCCTGTACTTACTCTTAGGAATCGCTACCACTGCTTTCCTTCCATGTCTTCTGCATACAGGCAGATAAAAAGATTAGGCAACTTGCTAGAAACCTTAGAGGATAACTATGGTCTGAAACAATATATAGTAAGGCTGAAAGCATTTTAAAGTACTATTAATTTTTTAAATTCCCCTGATCCCACTAACATCGTATATTATTTTAGGCATTTTGTGGATTAATTAAAATGTCCATGGCATTAGCAGCACAAGAAATGTATTTTTGTATGTGAGAGAGAGGGCAGAAGAGCGAGATGAAACTAAATCTAAAACTCTTGTACATGAGTACATGTACATCTGGAGGAAGAAAAGGATCCCCATAGCTCTAAACCTGGTTACATCTGTTCTAAAACCTCATAAATTTCTGCTTAGCAGTCCAGCTGGGCAGAATCTTAAAAGAACATCAAATAGATACTCATCTTGATAAAGCAATTATGTTGTCAGTTCCCTTGATCAGCATGAGCTTGACAAAGCATGCTCCAAACTTGTAATTTTAGCCTAGAGCTCACAAAACTTGAAGAGGTGATCTATGGAAAAGGATGAATTATCTGAAGATGAAGGCTTTTGTGAATTGTTCTTTAAACACCAAATCCTGGCCTAGAGTTATTCAAAAGTTAGCTGGTACCAGCCCTGGGGTTTTAGGGAGAAAAGAATATTTAGGCAGTGAATGTATTCTTGCTCTCAGCAGACAGCTCCACACCACAACTGTCAGCTGTGACATCTATCTTAAGAGCATGGCAGTCTGCAAGTTCTTTTTTGTGTGTCATTCAACAATGAATGTACTATATGAAATCCCAACCTTGAAGAGACTCTCTGACTGCCCAAATTTCATTCTCTCCATGTGGACTGGGGGAGAGGCTGCCTGTGCCTCATGCGTTCCTGAAGATGTATCTCAGGCCTGAAGGGTGAGTCAGAGACTCCAACCAAGATGGATGGGGAAAAGAGTTAAGTAGTTGCACAGTAAAGATTAGGGAAAATTTTTTATATCTCTCACTTTGTGCTTGGACCACAGCCAAGTTGGGCAACTAAGCAGTGCACAATGTCAGAGAAGGCCAAACTACAGGAAACACAGTGCATGAATGTGCAACTTGTAATCATGAGACGTTTGTCTAAAAGAGCAGGATTTGGGGTTGAGTAATTGGGTTCTGTGTACTTACATACTACTTAGGCAAAATTTTGTGTCTCAAACTATCGATGACAGTTATCACTGGAGGTTTTATTATTATGTTTGACTCATCTTCTGCCTGAAACTACAAAATAAATTCCCAAGAAATTTCAATTAAAAAGGAAATCTATATATTTTCTAAGCCAAAATCATTGAAATATGTGATTCTAATTTTTACCCAGATAAACGAAGTTAAAAATATTTATGGGGTATAGGTATTATGCTTTGGATCTAGTGATGCATAGTGTTCTGTTGAACAAATAAGGGATGGCAACTTGTCAGAGAAACAAGTATTAGATCAGAATAGTACTGTGTGTTTTCCTTGAAGTTCTACTAGCTCACTGCATGGTGCTTTTTAATTCTTGCTAGTACATAAATTTGACACATTGAAGTATTGAGTATTCAGCATCGGGTTTCTGATAGAGAAAATGCAGTCCCTTGGCTGTCCAAGACTATGAGTGGTTTGAAACATGATCAGAACGCCTGTGAGAAATCTTTCTAATAGGCACTAGAGAGGGTAGACATTTTTAAAGGATAAAAGCATATGGTAGTCATACAAGAAGGTATTCCTATGAGAAATAATTAATATGATATATTGATAGTAGTTCTTTCAGATTAACGTTACTAGTCATTACTAGTTTCCTTTGCATTTACTTAATGCATTTCTTCCAAGGTAGTTACTTTCTTGATAGGCATTGTCTTCTAATAAGATGATGTGACCAAGTGATGTGTATAACATTGCTCCAGTGTGTTCTCTGAAAAACAGGCTGAAAAGGCTGAAATACTATGTCCTGTCATGAAAATACATAAATAACCTACTGAAAGATTTAAAAGCCTGTAGAGTTTATTATAAAAGTATATTTTGAAAGCTACACAGTAAAGCTGAACAGTGGAATTTTTAAGAGCTCTTATCTTTTGGCCTCTGTCACTGAAATAGATTTCTCATGTTAGCCTGTGCCTTTGCAAGCTTCCATGGACCACTAGAGTAGTCTTTGGCAGAAGAAAATGAAAGAAACTCGTAAAATACATCACACATTTTATGAGAAAATAAATGTTCTGTTTAGTGAAAAAAAGGCAGTGTTTGCTAAGCAATAGGTTTTGCCTTCTGAAGCCTAGAACAACATTTGCTAATTGCATAGAATCACAGAACAACAGCATATCCTAAATTGGAAGGGACTCCAGGATCATCAAGTCCAGCTCCTGGCTCCACACACAGCACCACCCAAAAATTCAAACATATGTCTGAGAGTATTGTCCAAATAACTGTTTAACTTCTGCAGGCTTGAGGCTATGACCACTGCCCTGGGGAGCCTGTGACAGTGTCCAACCACCCTATGGTGGTGGAATCTTTTCCTAACAGCCAGATCATTTTCTATAGAGCTGCTCTCCAGCCTCTTATCCCACAGTCTATACACACGTCTAAGGCTGCCCCACCCCAGGTGCAGAATCTGGCACTTGCACTTGTTGAAATTCATCTTGTTGGTAACTGCCCAGCCTTCTGATTTGTCAAAATCTCTCTGCAATTTGTCTTCCTGTAGTCTCTAGACTGAATCTGTGAGTCTCATTCATCTTTCAGCCCTGTTAAAACCTGGACTAAGTCATACCCAGCAGCTCTGGTTGCTATAATTTTATAAAGACCACTGAGTGTTGTATGAAGCTTTTGGCCTTGCTATGCCTCAGTGTGACCTTAGATTTGAAAAGAGAATTAAACTTACATAATTCTGTTTTTGTCAGTTTAGCGTTTGAGTTCTAAGTAACATAGCTCTAAAGTGATTAATCAAAAAAATGTTCAAAACTTGTCTAATAAAACCAGTTTCATATGGTTTCCTTGCAAATTATCTAATTAGATAAGTAGATTAATGATATTTAACTTGGGAGTGCCTAATCAAACTTCCACAAGTTGGTTTTTTCATAATTTGAGTATCAGTAAGATTTATTATATTTTTGCTTTATATTCAATCCTTAATCTTCCTACAGCTATTTAAGATATCTTTGACTGAATTTGAGTAAATGATTCTATACCCTCCTGCTAGTGTAAGGCCTGGCATTTTGCCCATTTCTATTTTGTCTCATGCTACAGATCCCTTATAGGTTTGTAAGAAGTTTATATCCCGCATTCTTCTGTTCTACACTGTTTAGGACAATCAATCAATCCAAAATCTTAAACTTCATCACTTTCTCTATATCTTCCTGCAGTAGTTTGTAGAAGTCTACAGGACGTGTTGCTTGCCATAATGAAAGTAATAAAATACTGTGTTTTTAAAAAGTTTATCTGTATTTCTACAACATATTTTACAACAGAGATTGGTAGCTTAGGTAATATTACATACTTTCTAGTATATCTGAGACAGCTGGTATTGTTTTTGGGTACTTCTCTGACAGAAGAAAAATGAACGTCTGACTTGTGTTTGGAGTTCTATCATCCATGCAGCGATTTGTTTGTGGGTTTTTTTTTAAGGTTTTATAGGCTATGTCAGAGGAAAGAGTTCACTAGATAGTCTCAAATTTTAAATTTAATTCAGTTAAAAATGTTTTAGTCCTACTCTTAAGAAAGGAAGTCAAAGCTGATTGCTTTGAGAGGAGTAGAAATAGTCCACTGGATTTTTTTTGTGTGTTTTCTCCTCAGAATCACTAGAGAAATGGGAATAATTTTGAAAGAGGCAGGTGTATTTTGAAATCCCAAAGAGAATATTCATGGCCATTTCTTAGTGTACAGGATTTTTACAGGAATTAGTATAAACAGTGCTGACTTGCTGAGTTATGGATTACAGTAAAATTACTAATATTATGTATAAGCAGTCTCAAGTATGTAGGAAAACACATGCATATCAATATGACTAACCTACTCTGAAATTCCTCCATGTCACTCTATGGGAACTATAAATATGAAGTAGAATGACGTTAACCTGTTTTTTTTTTTTTTAATACCAAAGGCAGAAAGTGGGAAAATGTCATAAAATCAGATTTTGTATGACTGTCACAACTTGTCACCTATGTAATTTATGCTGTAAAAATATGAATACAGCAGGATGCTATACATGATTTATAAAGATATAAATAGTAAACAGTGCTTGAAATATATATTTTTTCTTGCTAGCTATTCTCTAACCCCATTGTGTAATGGTGAAAATTGTACTCGTTTCACAAATTTTAACTTTTTGTTTCCACTAAATCATTCACATTGGATAAGGACATGCTGAAATTGCAGACAACTGTGAGACCAGCTTTGTTTATGAAACCTAACAATCAGTAAAATTTAGAGTCATGTAAATACAGCCTTAGACTATTAGTAGGTGGCATTATTGTCGTATTTTAAACCATGGAAATCTAGAAAAAGTAGGGGCTTTTTGACAGGTGATATTTTGTCTGTGGAAGAACTCTCTGGCTCTACTTTTGAACAGAAAGAATTTCCTTGGGAGGACATAGAAAAAGTTTCAAAGATGGATAGAGAAATAAGACCACTAATTTTTAGGGGTGCAAATTTTTGAATGTGAATTAAGAATGTGTTTTACTTTTTGGATTCAAATAGAGAATTACTGGTACATGTAATACTAAATTTATCTCCATAGACTGATACACAGGATGGTATTAATCATGAGACCTTTTATATCGGGGAAAAGTGAACTTCTAGTAAGTAGTGAACCATTCACATGGTTCCCTATGTCAATCCCATTACTGATTTCTACCCAAACTTTGTGTGCCTTTTTTAGCCAATAAGAGCAGGTCTTGATCTTAGATTTAGACCTAGAGTCATTTAGCTAACTATTGTTTCCACACTTTTTAAGCACGCTTCAAACACAATACTTCTGCTCCCCCTAAAGCCAGTCTGAATTTTTATTATTTTATTTTTATTAGTAGCAATGGCATCAAATGTTATATGTCTTGGGGAATATTTTAATGTCACATTATTTCCATGTCTGGGTAATCATCTGTCACTTTAAATACCCATGTCAAGTAAAGACTCCAAGTCCCTCAGGCCAAAATGCTCTTGCTTTTCTCCAGTATAAATTAAGGCATATTAGGACTTGTCTTCTCTTGCAATTTGCTTTTTATCCCATTCTGGCTGATGATGACCACCTGAACAGAACTTCCTCCTTGAAGTACCTAATATTTAATGGTTGCCTAATTTATGGAGGAGAAGGAGGAGACTTGGATGATACCCTTGCATTTGGAAGATGGCCTAAGAAAACCTCTCTTTCCTCTCCCATGACAACTTCTGAAGTCTCAAATCTCTATAGCGCTGCCCTCTGTCGACTGCTTGTTCCTTTCTCAGGAGAAATTTATGGATTGGCTTATTGAGAGGTAACGAGAGAGAGGTGATAGTATTAAAGAGATTGCTTTCCTGAATAGAGAACATTTGCTTTCTGAAAGGGATTTCATGGTCTCTCTTTTCAGTTACCAGTCTTTGTTTTCCCATCTCATGTTAAGACACCATGCAAGTCATCACTAGGTTATGCTAAAGCTATTACTAGATCATCAGTGTCAGGTTCAATCAGTTATTGTAGCTTGGTGGAGATATTAGAGTTTTGTAGTCATTGAACCTTGTGAGCCTTTTAAAAAGATGTTTTTAGAGGAGACATTTTGTATCTCATCAGAGCAAATCCACCTCTGCAAAGTTCAAAAAGGTGAAGACAAAGATTTGTAGGGCTGCGTACCCCATCCTTCCTATGCAGACTTTCTGTGCCTGCTAGCATAGCATTGCCCTTGCCTTGCAGTAAGTTTGGCAGAGCTGACATTTTGCCTAAATTTGATTTTGGCTTCTGCTGCAGACACCATCAGAGTAAAGAAACACTAGCCTCCATGCCCTTAAAAACATTTCATCTGATTCCCTGATGTCTCCTGTTCCTCAGTTTATGTGAAAGAGATAGGCAGTGAAGGTCACTATAAAAAAACAAGCATCCTTTCACTCTTTCTTATTAATGCCAAGCCATGCACATACACAAATGAATTTTGTTGCTGCATGAATATCCTGAAAGGTGTGTCTTCAGGTACCATGTATTTTCAGCATGGTGCTGATTGTGCAGCAAACTTTTTCATACTGCCTTTACCTAGTCTGTGACTCTTTCATGGAAGTGCTCACAGGCTTGAATCCAAGTCCTTAGGGCTTCCATAATCAGAGAACAAATCAAGACAAATAAGGAGGTAATGTATTTGTATTTTCTACAGAGAGTATTATAACATGCTTCTGTTGTCTGGACAGGTACACATTACCCTCAAAGGTGTAGTTGATGTCAAGATTATGCTATCTAGAGGGCAGGTTATTAGCTGCTCTTCTCCAGATATTTCTCCAAATGTTTCCAGTCCAATCATTGGAAAGAGTTGATAAATGTTTCCCTTTCTGGAAAACAATGAAATTGCTTCCTGACAGAGGCACAAGCTAGATCTTGGAGCCACCATCTGTAAGTGTACTAATGTATCAAGCAGACATGCATACACAACCACTGGAAGCAGCAGTAGCAATCAGGACAAGGATGTCCTGTATCAGTATGTTACTGGTCCCCTACAGACCAGTTATTTCCTTCGCTGATGGAGCAGGTTTGGTTTGTACAGTAAGGAAGAAAAAATTAGTGGTTAGAATTGAGCTGACAGACAGGATCCCATTTTCTAGCTGTCAGTAAAAAGACTGGTTCTATAGTATGTGATTTACCTGCAAAGGCCAGTTGGTTGGCTGAGCTAAAACTTGCTGCCATTTAGGCAAGTTGAGGGCTGCTGTATTTACAACAGGAGAACAGGAGGTACTATACAAACAAATGACAGGGACCATACTTTTGTACACTGCCTCTTTTAGGGCTTATACTATAGTCCAATAATACTGTAATAAAAATCAGCTTTGTTTTCCAGCATAGAAATGAGCTTGCAGAGTCATAAAAGTGCTCAGCACTGAGGATTTCTATGGCTGTCTGTGGCTAATGAGTAGAGTGATTCTGTGGAACGTTGCTACTGAGAACTCCATTTTGCATATATATGTTTAGCTCATATTTTGTCCTGTCATTTAAACTGCGTAATACTTTAAAAACTGCTTAAAGTAGATTGAGCATAGAAGAGTTTTTGAGATCTTCTGGAGTAAATATTTAAATATATGTTTAAATGATTTTTCCCCTAGACGTTTGTGTGTTTTAGAGAGTAGGTTCACTGTAGTAAGTAATTATATGTCAGTTTGAATTTTCCCCTTAGGAGGTTTAAAAAAGCTAACACTTACTGAAACTGTATTAAAAACCATTGTCTTCATTGTCTGAATATTTTGTAATCTGTCTGAGCCAATCTTCAACTTAAAGGTGGCTTATTTTGTACACATAACATCAAAAGAGGTTTCTTCGGCAATATTTAAAATATGTACTTTGCTTTTTTTTCCCCTTTATTTTTTACTACTGGCACAGTATTATGTATGTGAAAATTATGTCAAGAAAATTATGTCTTTCCTTTAAAAACTTATACTTGCACCTATGCCTGAAGTCAAAAAAAGCATACTATTGTTTATTTCATTAGATCATGCAGGCAATTAATCAAGATTTCAATGAGAATCGAGATGTAGCCTTCATTCTGTCTGCTTATTAACTTTCATTATGTGTAAATTTAAGGTGTAATTGTTAACAGGATGGATTATGCTGTAAAGTTTTTTTTCTTATAACAGCATTCCTTCACAGGTCCCCTTATTAAAGCATACCCAGGGTGATATATTATGTTAAGAAGGTTTAAAACATAAGGTGACAATGACCTTCCCTTTAATTAACTATGATGGAAATAAAGGTGAGAACAATGATGATGAAGCTCTGCTGGAGATCATAAATCATCTTCTGCACTGGTTAGACAGAGCACAGCTACAAAAATAACCTTGCAATTCACAGGTTAAATGGCTCTTCCATTGTGCTTGCATTCACTATTTTTGATTTACTTACATACAAATAGTTTTCATTGTGTGGCAGTGCAAAAAATGTCTTTGATCAACCAATGAGTTATTCTCTGAATATACTTGAAAATACATAAGCATTTTGCTTGTTAAAATATTACTCAGTCTTCCAGCTTTTAAACAGCAAAGGGGTATATATACAGCAATAACAATTTGGGAGACTTCTATGTTTTCCTCTAGAACCCTGTGCAGTAAAGGAAGGAAGGCAGAATAACATTTTGTTCTAATTCTTTGTTTCTCCTAATGATGCTTTGTTTTCCTCATACTATGTAAGATTTCCAGTTATGTTTTTCAGAATGTGTAAATGGTTTCTGATTGCTCTAATTATGTTTAAGAGCATATCCCATGTTCTTACCAATAAGACTGCTTCTTTTTCTAAACACTTCACTGTATCTGGGAGTTATTGTCCTATATTACTTAGTATACCAAACAGAGTTTGCAATATAATGGGAACACTTAAATTACACTTCAACAGAAGTCATAAACATTGACAAGTGTCAACTACTGAATAATAAATTAAGCAAGACTTTTGTCTTCTTGATTATCAACAATGTAGAAAGGACACTGAGGGCTTCTTGTTCGAACTGGAATGTGCTGGATAATCCAATCAAATCAGAATAGGTTCAGAAGCCTTCCTAAAAAAATAAAAATTAGTGAAAGGACCAGAGAGTATTTTAATCTTTATGTTTTGTATATCTTGATTCTCCATAAAGGTGTGCTTTAGATCTTTGAAAATAGTAAATCTAAACTTGGAAAACAGAAAGACTTGAGATTTTACAGTGTTTTTAACAGGCATCAAGTAAGAGAATTTGGGGATTTATTTGAATATTTTTGTAACCAAAATGAAAAAGGTAGGTCTTGTAGAACCAAAAACACCTGAAAGAAAGAAGTACAACATCAAAAAGCTGGGAATGAATTGTTTGTTCACTTCTGTGTTGCAATGCCAGCAGGCGTTGCTGGAGTAAGTTCTGAGTAGTAACTCTTCTTAATTTTAAGATAGGAGAATGGAGTGTTATCTTAGGCTGTTTCCCAATTTAGCTCGATAAGATAAATGAGCAGAGCACCTTTGGTATTTTGGAGTGCTCAAGCACAACAGAAACATCATGGATGGAGAACTTGTTATATGGAAATTACTTCTGCTTTGAGACTCCTAGAGCAGTGAAATTTGTTGTACATTAGTAATGTTGGTATGTCTGATTTGTTTAAACAGTGTGTGTAAGAAGGAAAATATCAATTCTTATTACTTCAGCTGAGCTTTAATTTTTTTTTTAAGTGCAGTATTCTTCTGCTTTAGTCCTTGCTCTGTGTTTGCATGTGAGAGTCAATATGCCTAAATTTTGTGCAAGAAACAAGAAACATTATTGAGCTTGAAATCCATTTTCATTGTGTGCTGGGAAATGTGCAAGCAGTGCACTCAGCATTCTGCAGTCGCATGTCCCTGGGTATCCAGTTCGCAACAGTGGAAGCATTACTGTAAAACTGGTTTCCCTCGTCATTCCTGCACTGCTTGACCTATGAGTTGTTATAGGATGAAGTCAAAAAGGTGTTTATTTTGCTTAGCATCATTAATTCAATGAAAAAGAGCGTACCTTCCAGCATCATTGAAGCACACTGAAATTAAGGCCAGAGGGGTTTCACATCATCCATTCTCTGTGCCTTGCATAGGATCTAAATGCACAAAAAAATCCCTTGCATCAGACTTACAGATTTTTATAGCAGATAGCGTGACCCTAGAAAAACATTTTGAGAAAGTAACAGGAATGATTGAGACGTAAACTATTCCAAATGCTTCAGTGACAGTAGGGAAGTGATTAGGTACTATGCCTCTAAATGATCCCAGTGTTACTCTGTGTTTGGTGGTTGGCATAGAACAACAAATGTTCAGAGTGTCTTCTGGACAGAGAAGTAATAAAAGAGAATATACTTAGGCTGAGCAGAAAGGGCCTGCTGTTAACCAGTCCCTAAGCCAGTCACATTCTTGTTTGGTCCAGCTCACTGGGATTTTGTTGGTCACCTTGAAGCTCTGAGCACTTCTTTACTCCAGCGTGACCTGAGAAGAGCTGCAGATTCAAGCATGTGTATCTGAGTAATGTAGACTCACAGGATTCATAACGAAACAAAGATGTGTTTTCCTATTGTGGCTGGAGAGAAATGACTATGCAGGTTTCTGGCTTAACAAAAGCCAGAGCACAGAAAGCAAGAGGAGTTAATTTCATAGTTTAAATTCTAGATAGCATTAAGACAACTTCTAGGCTAATGATGATGCTTTGACACAACTTTTCTTATATTGTACTTAAAAAAAAAACCTGTCAACATTTAAATCAACAAAAGTACCCTGTTCCCTTGAGCTGTCTGACATATGATTGCATTCAGTTGTAATGCTTTGCTTTGTATCCACGCTGGGATGTGAAGGTGGCTTTATTGACAGTTAGTGAAATGGAAGCCTATTGACTGACCTTGGATCAATCTCAGATTTTGAAATTAGGAATTTTGGAGAGTGGTTAACAAAACCTTCTTTCTTTACTTAAGGAAGTGGGAAAGTGAGAAGACCACGCTGACTATTACACACTAGGAAAGGGTCACTCTCAAAACAAATTTACTCGCAGAGTTTCATCCAGTTTCCTGATTTTGGGATGAAGGATGTTGTTCTAGACCCACTCCTATGAACAATTTCCAAAAGTCTTGGAGTTTTTCTTTACTTTTTTTTTTTTTTTCCCCCAGATTTTTTTGAGAATATTCTTACCAAGACTAGTAGTTACTAGGCATAATGGCTGAATATTTTGCATTACTGGCACAATTTTTTTAAATCATGGGCTCTCAGAAAATTGGCCAAGTGGCTTAGAATGAGAGAAGCAAAGGGTAGAATAACAGCATGATTAGAGACGCCAGTAAATCAAAGCCTCCCACCCAAATACTGACTAAAATAATCTGCACTAGAATATTATTAGCTCTCACAGTGCCAGTGGGATGGTAAGAAATTTTATTCTGAATCCTTCATTAAAAAATGGAAAAAAAAACTGGAAGGAAAAGGAATTTGTAGTTGAGCAAGTGAAAGTCAAATCAATTTGACTGAGTCTTTTTAAAAACAGATTTTGCTTGGTTTGTTACTGTTTTCATTTTTTCCCATACTTGGTGCTAATCAGGCATGACAAATAAGCTCACCTTTGAGCACACTTTGCACTAATAATGTCATAAAGTAACTCCTTTTAATTGGTACCTCAGGCCACTGTCATCAAACAAGCTCATAAAAAGAAATTAGTGACAGCTTTCACTTCTGCTGGATTTATGAAAGATTTCTCACCTATGCCCAGCCGCTTTGTGTTTACATTACTATTCTAGGTTTGACCTTTAATCAAAGAAGAAATACATTATGTTTTCCGCAACAAGCTTTAATTCAGACAAGGATTCTTGCAGTGCATGTTTATTGTGAAAACTTTGCACTTAGAAAATATAGACAGCAGTCAGTTTACAGGCAGACTTCCAGTTCACTGTAATGTAGTAAATATGTTTTAGAGCCAGACACACCTTTTTTTTTTTTTTTTTTTTTAATTTATTCCACAATTTATATGTTTTTCCTTCACAAATTGTATAAGCAAAACTCTCATATGTGCTCATTATTCAAAACTGTTCACCCGATAACTTCTGTGAATAATTCTTGGTCTTGGTCTGTAGCTCATCCTCAAGGATCTCATTGTGAATATTTGATCATTGAAATTCCAGCTCAGTGACTCATCACCTAAATCATATGGTATGCTTCTGCCAGGATGGAGGAACATAGCCTTTAATTTTCTACTTAATGATTCAGAAAGCGGTGAGCACTTGTCCTCTGAAAGTCAAGGCCCTTTATCAAATATCCAGAACTTGAGGTCTTATCTTAGTCATTGGTTTTAGCAGATATTGGAAGTAATAGCTTATAAAAACAGAATCTAAATTCTCTCTCTCTCTCTTTTCTATATTGATTTTTAAATTAGATTCTTTAATGAATGCGCCTCCTCTTATGTCCTTTTCTTCCTGCAGGTATTCCAGGCAACCAACAGATAAATGTGAAGATTTTCAAATTGCATTTTTGCAAAACAGGATTTAAAGTAGCATAAATCATAGCTAATAGTAGCAGAAATTATTGCTAGTGTACTGTACTACACGCTCACAAATTGTAATTTGAAAATAAGAATTAATATTCAGATTTACAATATAATTCTTTCTATTTTTATTTGAGCCATCGTAGAATTTTTGCTTTTGATTCGTAACAAATCTGAGAAGATTTAGATTTGAATTTCTGGATTCTACAGCACACGCTTATGGATGTAATTCTAATGATTTCAGAAAGCAAAAAAAGAAAGTCAATTCTGGTTCAGCTGTTGTTTTCTTTTGTAAAGAATAATAATTCTTCTAATAATAATAATATGTTTTGTGATATGGATTTTGTCATAACTGTATTTTGCCTTCGTGTTTTATATTAGTATTGGATATTGTTAAACTATAAAAAGATTAATAGGTTTAAATAAAGATGGTTTATTTAGGCTATATACACCAATTTGGTCTCTTTCAAGCAACTTAACTTCAGAGATCTTCAGTACAACACAGTATGTAGAATAAACAAACTCAGCCATCAGTGATATGTTTTTTTGGTTCATATAAATGTGCATTAAGATTTATCAGTGTGTTTGGATTATAGCTTTCCATTGATATATAATTTTCTCTATACCTCGGTCTTGATAGATGACTGCTGTGTTTCAGGCTCTCAGGGTTAAAGTGGACCTAAGTTATGAGCAATATCAGGAAGAAATTACAATTCTCAAAATCCTAGTTCTTCCTAATTTACCTTCTTGTTATAGTGAGGAGTTGAGTTATATTACCTGGCCCTTTCCTGTACAGATCAGTTCAACTTTGCCAATACAAAAGTTGTGACACTATTAACCTCTAGAAGAGAATATACCACTGTCAAATGTGTAAGTGTACTACCCAAATGACAGGTTGCATATTGTACTGAATGTTGTTAATAGCACTTCATCCGCCATCACTATCTTCTGTTTTATAAACTACCTGAAGCTGCTGTATATTCTTACTAACTTTGTGGGTAAACTGTGTATCCTTCAGACTTAGACCTAGCCTTAAGCACAATATATGTCTATCATAAAACTGCTGATGAATTAAAGCATTTTGGACATGTTTTGCCATCATGTAAAAACATTTATCTACATTTTTATAGGGAACATGTATATTTGAATGGATATATTGGGAACACTCTGCAGCCCACAGTATTCAGGATGAATCTGCTCTAATTTGAGACATTTCTAGTTAGATTTTAATGGTGTTTGGAGAAAAGGTGACACAGTGACTTTAAATGAATGTTGTAAAAATAGCTTGTAAGTTACTAGAAATTCAGCATTAATATAAGTTTCATTATTCTTTTCTTTTTCCCTGTGGGTAAAACTTTTATGTAAAATGCTATCACTTGCATAGTTTATACTCAATAAAAGTTTCAGGCAATGCTTCTCCTTTTTTTTTTTTTTTGGGGGGGCTGTGTGCAAAAATTTGCAAACCAGTCAGGTACTGATACCAGATATGGCCGCAGACACATTTGGGAAAAAAACCCTCTCAATAATGCCACAAAATATTATTTCCTAATGTGCTCTGAGGTTTCAAAATTCAGCCTTCCAAATATAAGAAAAGTCAGTATGGAATAGAAACATCTAGTTTTTCATACTGAAAAATTCAAAATATGTAGTTAAATAACAGTTGCCTTTAGCTAGATGAATTCATTTGAATAAGTTCTTTCTCAGATCCAATAATTCTTGAGCTGTTTTTTTGGTTGGTTTGATTTATGATAGATATAGTGAAAAGAGTGAAATAGCTTAAGAAATAATATCTTCCTTACTGTAATAAATTTCCTTTTTCAGTGTTAGAAAAGATCTATTTTCTGTTGATCAGCACTGTCTTCAAACATGGGAGCCTGTCTTCATCTTCTAGCAATTAGTGAAGAACGAATGTGGGAAGGATGATAGAAAGCTTCTGCTTTAGGTTGGGGGAGAGGAAAATTAAAATGAACAAAATTAAAATTTGAATCCTCATCACAGGAAGCAGTAATTGTACTTATCAGTATAGAAGGTGTATGACAAGCAGCTTAAACATGTCCTCAATATTTCCCTCCTTGTACAAATTTAATTTACTTTGCAGGTTTCTTTATAGAGAAAGAGATGGGAGGGAATTGCCCAATGTGATGTAAAAGGCACTAACTTCCTGCAGAGCCACCAGACTGCAAAAGAGGTAATTTTACCTTAATCTACCCCGCTTCACTAAGCCAAATGGCTTGAAAAGTTACTTTGTGCTCTTACATTCTCCTAATATATTCAATTGACATTGGAAATATGATAAAGAAACCAGTCAAGGATGCCTTGCTTTGTAAACAATGCAAAAACAGCACCATCAAGATTTAGAATTGGAAGGTAGTGCACTCATTTCTTGTCTCAATTAAAAGGCACAGTTCATACAGTCAAGTTGCAGTCTTTATTAGATATTTGGAGAACAAAATTTGTGCTACTTTAAAGGATTTATCTGAATTGCTTGAGGTGAAAAGGGATGTTCTAAAGTTAATATATTAAAATGCCCAGTTTTCAGACATAATTCATTAGAGATTTATCATGGAAGCAGTTTATTTGGTGTGTTAAGTTAAATCAAGGTAAAATCTCTCCCATTTTCCTCCTCTTACTGAATCTTTCTAGAATCAGTGTTTCAGCTGGGGCAGATGGCTCCTTAACTGCAGGGCTGATGCAGCTTTGGGTCACAAGGGGAAAGATTTTTGGAAGAAAAAAACACCAAACAGATGGTGTGCATTTTTTTTAAATGTTTTCAAACATCGTGATGTGTCTGTAGGAAAGCAACAGCAAAAGAGGTAACTATGGTCAGGACCATAGTAGAAGTAATCCTCAGAAGTTGATACAGTGACTCACAGATTTCAGTCTTCCCTCTATTATGGTAGTATGCAAGTACAGGTGTGGCTTGTGCAGCCTTAGTAGCTGCAAAAACTACCTGAAGGAGAAATTCCTTTCTTCTAAAGCTAATGCAATCTACTTTTCAGGTGCTGTCCAAAAAAGAATATTTGCCCTTTGATGTTTTTAATTACCCATACTTACGGTAATGCTTTCAAACTCCTTAACTGTAAGAATTACTGCCCTAAGTACCTAAAAATTGTTTGCCTTTGATGAATGCAAATATGATAAAAGATTTAAAAGCATGTTAGCATTCAGAACTACAATAAACCTGCTTCAGTGCTGTTTGCAGTGAGTATGGATATTTTTTTTTACCATATTGAAATTCACAGTGCTCTTTCTAAAAACGTGGTCTCAGAACAGTCTCCAAGTAACAGTTTAAGCACATTCTGCATCCCCACACTTGTTCATGCGAGTGACAGGATTTACATAAATAAAGCCGTTCATCCCAATGCAGTACCACGAGTCTTCTATATCAAAACTACTACTTGATATCCATTATTTATAACCACATTTTTGCCGTTTCTGTGTTAGTGCAGTACCATAAAGAAACTCAAAACCCCATTCCATATGCCAAAATTAAACACTAAAAAAAATTTCATTGTTAATAAGAATGTTTAACTTTTCTTATTGTCCCTCCTGCCACTTTGGATTGTTTCTCACGTTTTCCACCTCTGGTTGGTTACTTAACATTGAGGGAATCTTAGCCTAAAACATAACTCGTTTCTTTCTGGATATTTTCATGAGTCTGTGAAAAATACGTGTTTAAAACAAAAATGAAAAACAAAATGCCTTCTTTAAATCTGCAACTCCAGTAATCAATACTGAAGTAATAAGTCTAAGTGAGTTCAGTATTTTTACTCAAAGGTTGTGGAAGTGATCGCCTTAATCTCTGCAAGTGTCAAAACATTAATTTGCATCAAGAACATATGCTTTCAGTACTTAAAACAAGCTTGTTTTTGTGCCATTGCTCTGCCTTGTTGGTTCTTACACTTCGATTATCTAGAAACATTGCCCCTCTCTACTATAAAAAAAAAAAACAAAAAACAAAAAAAAACCCAAAAACCAGGCAGGCATAATTTCACCACTGATTGAATGAATGCAGTGAACAGTCATTCTTGGCTGAGAAAGGCTGGGGTTCCTGCCATTGTTCTCTTGACAAATAGTGAATGTCCTCCCTTTCCACTGTCTGACCTTGACTAATTGTGGAGAATTGGTGCAGCTGTCCCTGGCTCATTCAGGGCTGCAACACAACGGCTTGTAAGAAACTTTAAGCTGCCATCATAAAACTCCACTTTGAGGACTTCATCACAATGCATGGTGCCCACTTTTTGTTGCTGTTATTTGGCCTGTCGCTATTTACTTCATTTGATAGCGTATTTTATAGTCATGCCGTTTTCTTCTCACTTGCTTTTGTATATGTTTCAGAAATCTATAGATAGCAGTGAGAGCATTTCTGAAATGGTAGATAAAGTCACATGGAAAAATACTTATGTTATAAAACTATCAATTAAGTATGATGTCAGAAATTATGCTTATCTGGAAAGTAGTGGAAAAGCATGTTCTTTTATTTTTCCTTCTTAACAGCACAATACATAACAGCACATTTTTTGTCAAAATTGTCTGTATACTTATCTGGAAAATGAAGAATGTAATTAGAATAAGAACAACTTTGTGCATATTAACACAGGAGTAAAATTTCTGCTGCTTTTAAATATTAAGGGTAACTGGATATTTTAATCGTATGCACCAAAGCAAGCTTTAATGATTTTTCCTGTACAATAATTTTTTTCATAATATAAATAGTGGTTTAAAAGCATATTAAGATAATATTATATAGAATAGAAAATGCAACCTGGAAATTCTACTGGAAATCGCTTGAGAATTTTTATTATTTGCTTTGTTCAATGTAAGTGAAAACTTGCTTTGTGAAGAGGAGCAATTCAATGTGTCTACACCACTTTAAGTCACACCTAGCTGTTAATGCTAGGGTTAAATGGGACTTGTTTGAGTGGCAAACAGGTCTTGTATTTGGGTAAATTCCATTTATATAGAAAGAGCAATTGTCTCATTTCATTTAAGGTTGAACCTAGAGTTCCCTAAAGTTCAATTTGTCACCTACTGTGTCTTTCAGTTAGGCTGTTTCTCAATGACAAATACCTTTGATAGAACCAGCAACTTTCTGTAAAATGTCATATAAATTGAAAGGCCCTGTCTGCCCCACCTATATTGCAAGTCTTTCAAGAATAAAGAGAATTTCTGGGTTCTTGAATTGTGTTCATGCCTACAGGATGACTGTTTAAGACAAGCGCATGAAATAAATTAAGAAAATCAAATAAAGCCTCCACAAGAAGGAATCTGCAGAAACAGAAGTCTCGGATTATGTGGTAAAATACTTACTGAAGAAATACAAGAATCAGATGAATTTTCAGAAGTAATGAGAATTTGGTAGTTTATATTGGCCTCGGAAGGCCTAAATCAGACTGAATTGCTTTATATAACATTTTAGTCCATGGACTGTTTTTCCTGAATCTGACACAAAGAGTGTGACTTGTCCCAGAGAGTAGAAGGACTTCACAGAAATTTGTTCATAAGATGTTTTTTCCAAAAATATTTTACCATTTTTATCCATGTTGTTAGGCAGATTAGGTATTCTGTTTGGCATGTTATTTACTGCATGGGAATAGTAGCAACTTGTGGCCTGAAGTACTGCAGGCAAATTTGATTGTTATGGATTCCTGATATTTTAATATATTGTTAAGAAACACTTAGAATTCTCTTTAAAATATCCCCATCTCTTCCTTTCATACTCAGACCTGTACTGGAAAACCATTTAATGCCAGCTTGTAACCTATCTGAAAACTTTCACCCGAAATTAAAATTTAGGAAATGAGTTGGTTGGCTAAGAAGTCTGGCCTGAGTGAGACGTCGTAATCTAACTACTATGTCACTTGACTACAATGCACAAGTTCCTCCTTGGATTGACCTGAGGGCAGATTGATGGCCATATCTCCCTTCCCTCCTGTGTAATAGCTTTCTGACAAACTTTGATCCTTCTCTAACTTCTTGTGTAATGAATATAATAATCTGGTGCTACTTGACTGCCAGTTTTATGATATCTGAAAATAATTACCTCTTCTTTGAAACTTGGAATGGACCATATTAAACAGTACAATGGGAGTTATTGAAAGTTGTACACTTGTATTTTAAAGCTCAAAAGTAGAAAACAAAAATTCCTCTAATTTGTTGAATGGCAGCAAAGTAAATTGCACATAAGGAGAATTTTTGTAAATGATGTGGTTGTTAATATGGCACCCCTGAAGAGCAGTCGTGACATGAAGGCCTTGCTATTCCCATGCTTCTGGTTGAACTGAATACATGTGGCCACAGTGGGAAGTGCAGCCCAATTTGTCTGGACTTCCACATGGCTCCTTAATAGGCTGGAGAGCAAGAAGAAAATGCACAAGCAGAGGAAGCAGGGATAGGTAACCTGGGAGAAGTATAGGGATGCTGCTAGGCTGTGTGGGGATGGGATCCGGAAAGCCAAGGCCCAACTGGAACTGGACTTGGCGAGGGGCTCAAAGAAGAATAAGAAAGGCTTCTATAGGTACATCAACCAGAAAAGGTAAGTCCAGGAGGAAATATTCCTACTAGGAGGCAATACAGGCAGGCTAGCAACAATGGACAAGGAAAAGGCTGGGGTACTCAACAACTTTTTTTGCCTGTCTTCACTAGTGACTGCTCTAGATAGAGCCCTCAAGTGGATGGCTCAGAAGGTGGGAAATGGAGGAGTGATGCCTCTCCCACTGAAAGTGAAGATCAGGTTTGCAACCACCTGAGGAACCTGAACGTCCATGAGTCTGTGGGTCCTGATGAGGTGCATCCCAGAGTCCTGAGAGAATTGGCTGATGTAGTTGCCAAGCCATTCTCAATGATATTTGAACAGTCACAGTGGTCAAGTCAAGTCCCTGGTGACAGGAAAAAAGGGAATGTCACACTCATTTTTAAGAAGGATAGAGAAGATGACTCAGGGAGCTACCAACCTGTCAGCCTCACCTCTGTGCTGTGGAAGATCATGGAGCAGATCCTCGTGGAAGCTATGCTAAGTCACACGGAAGTGAGAGAGGTGATAATGGAATAATCAGCATGGCTTCACCAAAGGCAAGTCATGCCTGACCAACCTTGTTGCTTTTTATAATGGTGTAACTGTGTCTGTGGGCAAGGGAAGAGCCACTCATGTAATCTGTCTGGACTTCAGTAAGGCCTTTGACATGGTCCCCCATAACATCTTTCTCTCCAAATTGGAAAGATAAGGATTTGTTTGATGGATAAGGATCTGGTTGTGAGATTCTCCCCAGAGTGTAGTGGTCAATGGCTTCATGCCTGAATGGAGATCAGCAACAAGTGGTGACCCTCAAGGGTCAGTACTGGGACTGGTGCTCTTTAACATCTTCACCAACAGCATCAACAATGGGATTGAGTGCACCCTCAGCAAGTTTGCAGATAACACCTAGCTGTGTGGTGCGGTCAGCATGCCCGAGGGATGGGATGCCATCCAGAGAGACCTAGACAGGCTTGAGCATTGGAACCAGGTGAAGCTCATGAGGTTCAACGAATCCAAGTGCGAGGTATACTGGGGCATGGCAACCCCCAGTATACAAGCTGGGGAATGAAAGGATAGAACACTGTTGAAAAGGACTTGAGGGTACTGGTGGATGATAAGTGCGACATGAGCCAGAAATGGCCTTCACGGCCCAGAAAGCCAATTGTACCCTGGGCTGCATCAAAAGAAGTGTGGCCAGCAGGTTGAGGGAGGTGATCCTGCCCCTCTACTCTGCGCTGGTGAGGCCTCACCAGTACTCACCTGGAGTACTGCATCCAGATGTGGAGTCCTCAGACCTGTTAGAGCACATCCAGAGGAGGGCTACAAAAATTATCCAAGGGATGGAATAGCTGTCCTATGAGGACAGGCTGAGCGATCTGGGGCTGTGAAGACTCTGAGGTTACCTGATAGCAGCCTTTCAGTATCTAAAGGGGGGTTGTAAGAAAGGAGGAGACAGATTCTTTAGCAGGGTCTGCTAAAGACAAGTACCAGTGACAGGACAAGGAGAAATGGTTTCAAACGAAAGGAGGGGAGATTGAGACTGGACATAATGAAGAAGTTTTTTACAGTAAGTGGTGAGAACAGGTTGACCAGAGAGGTGGTGGATGCCCCATCCCTGGAGACATTCAAGGTCAAGCTGGATAGGGCTCTGAGCACCCTGATGTAGCTGTAGGTGTCCCTGTTCATTGCAGGGGAGTTGAACAAGATAATCTTTAAAGGTCCCTTACAACACAAAAGATTCTATAATTCTATGTACATTGTGGCCAAGACTGACAATCTTGCAAAAAAGTCCTAAGCAGCAATGCCAGTTTGAGTTCTACTTGAATCTGCATGTTTTTGTTTTTGCCTGGCAGTGTGCTGCTGTCCAGCTTTTGCCAGCACAGATGTTGCAGGCAGTGAACTGGCTGAAGGACATAACAGAAATCAGGCATTGAAGCTTATGCTTCTTTTTCTTTCCATCATTTTATAATGAGTTAAACATGATAAGAAGCTGGAATATGCTCAGAGAGAAGGGATATTATGAACTCAGATCACACTGGCAATATGGCAGATGCAAAGGCACTGCTGGGGCATGTTTTTTGTGCTGCAAGTGGATAGCAATTGTGAGACATTTTGAAGAAGAAATCTTTAATCAGACATTGTTGCCAAGCACTCAATACTATGGAAACATGGCCCTTTCCTGGATGATTTTAACTGTCGGTGTTTTGGATTTTCTGTTGTGCATAGATTAGGATTTGATTACTATGACACCACCCTCCTGCTGCCTGTCTTCAAGCCTCTCCTGGCTGTTGATTTCAGGCAAAGAGAAACAAGCTTATTCTCTGCAGTGAGTAAGAAATGAAACAGAGCATGCCAGTCTTTTGCCTTTTCCACTTCTGTCTTCTCAAGCAGCAAACTAAGGTGTCTGGGGGAAACAAGGAAGCAGAGTTGATAGCATTTCAGGGTTGTGTTTAGGTATGCCTTTGCAGAATCTAGGCTGTGCCAGGCAGTGTATTACAAATTGAGTAGTATCTAATTCAAGCTGTCCTGCTTTGTTTTCCCAGTCTTAGAGACTTAAACCATCAAAGGGGGTTGCTGGTATGTGGCTGAGAAAAGGACTCCTTGAGATGCTTATCTCTTTTTCTCTATAGAGTATCTTAAGAGACAGTGCTTCCAAGGAACTTCAAGGTCTAAAACAGGAGGGACAAGAACATAGATGAAGAGACAGGGCAGCCATTATTCAAGATGAGTTAGAGATGGCTTTTGAACAGGTAGGATTTCTATGAAGGTAGGACATTTCTTTGTTCAGTGTCTCTCCTTTTCTGTTGTGTATCTCTTCATTAGCTCTCTTCATCCCTTTCTTTTCTGATTTCCCCTCTCTGTCTTATGCGGAGGGGTGAATGAATGCTGTTACAGCTTC
Source organism: Pavo muticus (assembly GCA_016647715.1). Lineage (NCBI taxonomy): Eukaryota > Metazoa > Chordata > Aves > Galliformes > Phasianidae > Pavo > Pavo muticus. The sequence continues at coordinate 670,484 of JACDJE010000335.1, forward strand.
TCTGATCTCCCCTGTCCATAGTAGGGAAGAGAGAACCACCAGAGACCTAAATCAGAGAAGCAGTGAACACAGGTTGTGAGAAATGGTGAAACAATTACCACATTTTAAAGCTTGTCATGATGCAAATAATAAAAACAACAAGTATAGTGCTTTTTAAGAATTAAAACTGATTTTAAAAAAAGATGTTCTATGACATGATTGAGAGCTGCCTGTTTATTTTGCCAGTAACTCTCACCTGTCTCTGGTTTTGAGAACCCAATTTCAGTCCTCAGGATTCTGGAGCAGGGCTGTAGTCTCTGTGCAGAGGGGGTCCACAGACTCTAGTTGTTTTTGGAAACATTTGTGGATAATATTCCGTGGCTGAATTCTGACATCCTTGGTGGGTTGAGTAACCCTCATGAATGCTGTCTGCTTTACATATTCATGTCTTGTTTATGTTTGCGAGGAAACCAAGCCAGAATACCTTTCAGAACACAGCACAGAAGTTATACAAATTATTATTATTATTATTATTATTGTTGTTGTTGTTATTAGGAACACTGGCATTAATTAGTTAGGCCCTGCATAAAATAACAGTCTTTGTGAGCTTGTTATGCACCTTGACATGTCTATGCTATCCTATCTGAAACATTTTAGAGCAGCTATATTTATGAGGCAGAAGTAAAAATCAGAAAAATCCCATATTTTCTTGTTATACTGCCTGCAGTATTTATGGCATCCTACACACAACGATGTATATGCATACAAAAGAAGGGAGAACTTGCAAAGGATTGCAGAAGAGCTAGCTAAACTATTTGATTTTTATATCTACAGGCACATGGCAGGACATAATTTCACCACAATGAATCTGTTTCTTAAAATTTCATTAACCAGAATTTCAAATAACGGCTTGCCTTTTCTTTCAAATAGGAGAGGAATTGGCATATGTAGATTAAATGCTTTCATTTCAGGAAAACAAAGCATCAGACAGAGTTGAAATGTTGAAGTGCAATTTTCTGAGTAGGAAGAGAGTGCTGCTCACAGACAGAAGACAAATTATTATGTGTCTGATTTCTGCAAATCTTGCTTCACAGGAATTGTACAGCCAAGCCAAGTGATGAGGAAGACATGCAAGGGTTAATATGATTTCTATTCCAGCGAGTTTTGCTTGCCATTATTTTCTTTTTCTTTTCTCCCTTTTAACTGATTCATAGCATAAAATATTCCTGGACACCTAATTATCAAGCCAGCTCACAGTCACAGCTGTCTGCTTGGAGAACCCATTAGATGCAGCAGTTGAAGCCTCCATAATTCCCCAAACTTCCCGGTTGTGAATATTAAGAAAAGATTTTTACATGTCATATGCAATTCGGAGGTGGTGTGAATGGCGTTGGAAATGACGAGCTCTGAATGCTTGTCCATCACTCCATTCACTGGTTACAGGTGGTCTCATTTTCCACTTTCAGATATCGGCTAGCTATGACAGCAGGCACTTAATTTGCATGTTCGACAGACAACAAACGGCCCTGTGCATGTCAAAATAGGTGGTGATGCGTGACAGTTCCTACACAATACTGTCTCCTCTTTGCTTGACCTTTGACCTCCCTGCATGTCTTCTCTCACAATCAGAAAAAAAATGCACTTTTTGGCTTTGGAATAAATTTGATACCAAATTGATTATTTTTCTTTCTTCTTTTTATTCTTCCTTTTCCTCCTCCTCCACTTTTAAAGTGTGCATGCATCCAGGCTTTCATCTTAACAGCTACGAAACTCTGCCAGAAGAGTCTCATAAAATTTAAACATAGGTAAGGAGCCAGGGCAGGAAGCTGCCTTGTTAAAATTCATTGTAGTTAAATTGCTTGAAAGTTCTTTGTAAATGCAAATGTAACCTTTAAAAGAGACCTTAAGTTGGGTTAATATTTGTTAAAAATAAAATTAAGTTTAAAAAAATCACAGAAGTGCTTTACGTTCATTTTTCCTCCAGGGCTGTATATCCATCTCTATGCTTGCAAGTTGAGTAGTTCAGTGCACATTTCATCAGAACATTCCTGCAGTGTTTTTATGGCTGCTGTGGCTTGTATTAATATTTAGTAACAAGAATCATGCTTTTTAGCATCATTAGAAGCACTCTCTAAGTTTGCAGTTTTATTTGAGTCAAAATATTGAGAAGTTACTAAAGTGCAAGAATGTTCAAATGTTGGCAGCTCTGTGCAGACTAGTGGGCTGTTCCATGTTTGGTTCCCGAGGATGACAGCTTTCCATGTGTGCTGCTTCTTGGTTGAATCACATCAAAGGGAAAACTAAGATGAACTGGACTCAAGTACAGCTCAGCATTGCAGGGTTCACCCAAGCACCTGAATTTTAATTCCAAAGATACATGTTCCCCTTTGTCTAACCAAGAGTGACCATAATCCTCTCACAGATCTTATCGGAGCTGCAGCTCTTGTTTTAATTAAGAATTAAAGCACGACAGCAGATAATCACACCTCTGGGATGTTACAAGATTTGAAATGTGGTTGCGTATCCAATACTCAAGAGTGTGATTATTCCACAATAACTCCACCTCTACAGAGTCATCCTGTCCAGGGCCACAGTTATGGGCAAAACAGGAAAATTGTTGCTTCTGGCTTTGAACATTTGTCAGGACCAGCAGTGCACAGTGGGCTGATCACATGCAATAATGCATCAGCAATCTTTTCCTGTTCCTTTTCCTTTTCCTTTTCCGTTTTCTTTTTCTTTCTCCTTTTTTCTTTCTCTTTCCTTCCTCCCTTCCTCCCTTCCTTCCTTTCTCTCTCTCTTTTTCTTCATCTAATCTAGCTTATCTTTTTCTCTATACTTAGAAAGTTGAAGGACTTTTTCCCCTAAAATATTCTCCTCTGTGTAGCAGCACTTGGTGAAATGTGACTGATGTGTATCTTCAGTTTTAATTTAAGACATGAGATGGTCTCTGACATTTCACTAAAGTGTTTACAGTGTTGTTCTGGTGAGCCTTTTGTGATCTTTTTGCTGTTTTAGAACACCTTGCTGTCATTTTGAACTGTGACTAATATCAGCTGACCAGATCTCCTCCTCCAGAGCAGGGAAGTCTTTGAACAGAATTGATCATTGAAAAGTTCAGACTCATAAAAGCCATTAACAAATAAAGTTAGTTATAATATACAGCAGAAGAACCTACCAACACGCATTCCTATTGCTAGCGTCATCACAGAATTGACAGATGGACTGCCAGAGAAATGTTTTAAGTATCTGCCCACCTAAACCCTAGTTTTGTATGGAGTGGTGGGAAGAGGAACTGCTGCTGGCAGATGAGTCAGTCCCAGTTTTAATTTCCGAGTGATGCTGGGACAGAAGTGCATAAGTGTGGCAACTCTGTGTGGTTCAGGAAGTGTGTGTAAGTGCTGGTTTCCTTCTAACAGGAAAGTTCGTCAGGCAGAGGAAGGTGAAGGGGAAGGTAGGACGGTTGTATCTCTTGCCAGTCAGATTGCTGAGAGCTCAGGAGGGCATTTAAATCTCTACCTTGATTCTGTCAGCTGCCATTAGCAAAGACACCAACTGAGGGAACAGATGCTTTTCTTCGAGAGAAACAGCTGTTTGTAGTGGGCTACCCTTCTACAACAACACTACTACTACTTCTACTTCAGCTACTGACTGAACTGTTAGCTCTGCTCTAGTCCACTCAGAGACTGTTTTCTGAGGGTAAATCTTAGACTTGGTAACCAGATGAACAAGTAGGGCTGCAGTAACTAATAATATGAGAAGGTTTGGGGAAGAATCAGGCTATTGTGCAGATACAGGCTGAGGCACCCAAAGCAGCTTGCTCTACCAATCACTGTAAGAATAGAAATGCTTGAATTACAGTAAAGTTGAAAGTAAGCAATTGTGTACACTGAGGCAGGGCTGAGGTATTTGTGCGCGGCTGATGGCCAGCAGCCATTAATCTCTCAGTGGGGCCTACCATCCCAGGCCCAGCACTCCACTAATGGCCATCCAGATTCTGGATCCTATTTGCTTGAGCCCAGCCAGCTCAGAGCAGCATGCTGTGCAGCAGTCCATCCAAAGAGGGTAGATTAGAGAATTATATTCTTGGAGAGATCAAGGTGTATTCACAAAGTGAAGGGGAGAGGCACGCAGCTAGCCTTGTAACCACAATAGACTGTGTTTTTATTGATTTATTTTCCCCTGCAATTACCCAGCCAGAAGTGAATTAGATGGAGCCTCAGTGATGGAAAAAAAACCAAACCCTACAGTGATGTGCAGAGTCAGTTCTTCATCTGCTGTACATATTTTCATATGTACTTGCTTTGGCATGCATCCTGAGGTGCTCAGAATGGGTATTCTGCTTTCTCCATAAAAATCCACAGCTATAGTAAGTAATAATTCATAATAAGATGCCAAATCCTGAATGAAGTCCGAAAGAATAGGGGAACTGCTTTGTCAGAAATCCCTTTTTAACTGGTGCAACAACAAAATCTTTATGAAATTTTATTTCTTCCTTCATTTTTGTGAGTAAAGGAAACAGGCCCAGAACCTGGCTATCCAACACTTATTATTTGAGTGATCAGTACTTGAAATTCTGCCTTTGCATACAATTTCCAAGCTTGTCATTTCTCATCCTCGCTTGGCAAGGTGTCACTCACAACGACCCATGTTTTTAAAGGTTTCTGGTGTTGTAGTAGTAGTGAGTTCCGAATGACATTCTCAGTGTCTGAGGCTGTAAGGTAATGACTTTTTTCAAAACTGTGAGGGACCTAGGTCTTATCACTTTCAAAAAAGCTGGAAGACTTAGAGAAGATAAATTTAGTATTGTTAATTCAATTAGTAGAAAGTGATACATTAAAGCAATTGAAAACAAGATTAGCCTAGTTTATTTTTTTTTTCTTAGATCTCAGGACTATGGATATAAGGCTTAAAAGCTCTTGCTGATCTTTCTTTTCAAAAGGACACCTTCATTGCAACGCTGTACTTGTTAGCACGTAGGGCTCTGAAATACAGTTCTTAGTAGCATGTCATTGCTCCTGCATATGTTTGTATGTGATTGTGTTTCATTGTGGAGTTTTGATGTTCATTAAAAGAGAATAAGTTTTACAATGTTATGGCCTGTTTACTACAATTATATATTTTAAATGTAAACTTTCTGGATAAATAAAGAGGAAAGGAAAACATGACAATTGCTTGTGGACCCTTAGCTGACCTAATTCCGTTTACCTTTCTTCCTCCTGTCAGTTCAAGAACTGTTCTAATAATTCTAATTTTTAGTGCACTTTTCAGATTGTGTTTTCATGTAACTGATGGCTTTAGGAGAACCTGGAAACTATCTTGAATTTTCTGTTAACCTTGATGAGGTTCTAGTATGTGGAAGTGAGTTGCCAGGACTGTTTTTTCCAAAAAGGTGATTACATTCCCTAATAAACAAACAAACAAATAGTATATGAATATGTATATATTATGTGGTGAAAGCTAGTAAAATAGAATGGATTTACAAATTGAAAATGATTTGAACCTTCTTAAGAATGCTTAAGAAGCACTTTACTTTCCATGTACACTGTAACACAATTGCATCTCATTTCAGGTTAAAATACATATTCCCTTTTATGAGATCTGGAGTAGGCAGTGTTTGTCTAGTGCCCATCTCAATGGAGCCCAACATCTTGAATAACTTTTATCAGCAAGTACAGTGTCAAAATTTCAAATTGACCTCAAAAGTAGGCCTGAAGTTTTGCTTCATCAAAAGGAAAGATTTTTTTTTTAAGTTTCTTTAGTGTAGCTGAGGTCTGTTTTCACTTGCTAAAATGATAACATATCTCCACTTGTCTTTATTTATATATATGCTGCAATTAAAGGAAATATGTTTGTTCCTCTTTCTTCTCTTCTCAAAGTATTTGACATAGAAACCCTGAAGCATCATGCTCAGTATATGAAACCTACTGTATAGCAGCCTTGGCCAACTGAATCTGAAATAAGATCCAGAATTTGAGTAGGAAAACTACTGTGTAAGGATGGGACTTATTTAACACATTTTAAGGTCTTGTGCTAAATTTAAATTGACTAAGATCCGTCTGTAATCAGGAGACAGAATGTGATTTGTTCTTGGAAAGGGTCAAAGATACCTGAGATAAATCTACGATCATCTAGTTAAGGAGTACACTCCTGTCACCACTGTCTCAGACTAGATACAAAACATTCAGATGGATGTTAGGTCATGTCTTGTACATACTTATTTTCGTTATAAGTACTTGGTACTACTGTGTAACAACAATAAAAAAATGTCCTGAAAGGAGTATGTGAGAGTGTTTACAGTTATTGAATCTGAACAATTTGTCAGACTCCTATAGCTCAATTTAGGGACTTAAGTGAAAAGTGTGAGAGATACAATCACAAAATGATTAGTAAAGGTAGAGCAACAGACTTATAAGTAGCATATTTCAACATATCTTCTAGGGTTTTTATGGCATCAGAAAATCTATTGATGTCCTTACTGTTATTCCCAAAGGAGATGGAGATAGAGAACTTCCTCTTGGGGCATGCTCATTCTTTCATGAAGGAAATAGATCCAAGTTTTACAGGTTGCTCTTTCCAACTTGAGATATGACTTTTTCACTGCTTACTCCAGTACTGTGGCTGACTAACCAAATTAAGAATATACAACTCCAACAATGTTTCACCAGGTCAATGGTTCATATTCATGTACAATAAAGTCAGCTCCCAGCTCAGCCCATATCAACAGTCCACTTCTGAACTTTCACCTAGGAAGCACCTGAGTTTCACCACTGGCCTTGTTGGTTTAGGGTTCCTATTTTTTTTTTTTTGTTTATTATCCTTTGAATGCATCTCCATGCATTTTGGTAGTACATTTAAATTACCACAGTCCCACAGCTGGTCAAAACTTATTTGCAAATATTCTACTTTTTCTTAGTTTACTGTTTCTTGACTGTTGATGTTTCAGCTGTCAGCATGCACATGGCATGAATATATATATTTTAAAATTTTTTTAAAAAAGGAGACAGAAGCTTACTTCTGACTTTGTGAGTCTGGATTTTGTTTTGGTTTGTTTTTGTCTTAAGTGTGATATGCGATGACAAGTAGATCATGTAAAAGTCAATCTCGTCAGCCACATCTAAAACTCAACGCCTTACAGCGTCATGTTGCAGGAGACCATGATAATCCTCCTGAAATATTCTTTAAATGCATATGCCGTCTAACTCAAAATATAACAGTACAGCATATTTTGCATTTGCAGCATATTTTGCATTTGCATTCATTCTTTGAATGGTAAGAAATTATTGCATATTAACTTATGCACTGTCACTACCTACTTTTAATCCTTTTGCAAGGCATATACAGCTTTAGAGGCAGAAATGAGTTTAGTTGGGTTTTATCGCTGTATGAAGTCTCAAGAGAGATTCATCAAAGGGGGCTTGGCCTACAATTTCCTGCTTTTTCTGTAGCTAGGACTGCAGCTTGTAATTGAGCCATAAAGACTGAAAAGACATCATGGCACTTCTTTTTTACTTCCTTTGCCCCTTAATATCTATTTGGAAGGGAAAAAGAGCTTCTGAGTCTGGAAAAAGCTACTTCACATTATATGTATAATATGGTATGGCTAATTGCTGTACTAGTTTATACCACATCAATCTAGTTTGTTTTGATAGCATCACAACATATTTTAGTTAAAGTGTCTCCTGAATGGAAGTAGAAATCTGTTCCTTAATATGTAAATTCTAATGACTCTAATACTGGAAACTACACTATTGCTATTGCTATTACTATAGCATACTACCTACAGCATACTAACTATACTAGTGAGAAGAGTACTAGTGACTTTGTAGTCCTTAAATTTGGTCACCTATTTGAAATACTTTGCATGGAAAATAAGAGTATGTGCTCTCCGTGTTTATCATATTCAGTAGTGTAAGATGTACACTTGGAACTTTGAGCTACTTTCTTTGAAATCTTGTCCTTAATATCTTGCCTGATGTATTTCATTATGAAATGTTACTTAATGCATTTGTCTTTAACCTCTGTCCTGGTCATGAAAATCATGAACAGGTGGAGAACTTTACTGAAGGACTATATCTACATAAAATACACATTGTTATTCGCATACCTGATCTGTTAGAAAAAAGGTACTGATGTGTGTTATGTCAAAGATTGTTCCTAACTACTTCCTTCAATGCCAGATTCAGAAAGAAATCCAAGCTTTTGGAGTAAATTTCTAGTTTAGTGATTTCAGGTAATGACCCGGCCTTTTGGCTTCATTTAAAAAGTTTCCTGTACTACAGTTTGTAGTTCAGGGCCCTGACTTTAGATAAGGGTTTTTATGATTAGAATCTCAAGATGCTGCAGTTGTGAGTTCTGTTTTATACGTTGACACCTCTGAGACGGTTAGAAAGCCAATTCTTTTTAGTAAATAGTGCTATATGATTAACTTCCTTATAAGAAGGCAAGATACCATTGCTAACCATAATGAAATTCTTTTTCTGCTGATAATTTTGTGTCAGTGTAAATTTTTGCGTAAATTAAAAGTTCTCTGCTTAGTTTGCATCAATCGCCTTATGAATTTCTTGTTTTTCCATAATATGTCAGTTTTTTGTGTGTATGACACAGGGTAAAATGTGAGCATCTGAGATTGGATCTATACACAAACTGTCTGTGGCACTGTGTCACCTCAGATTTAGGTCTCCTCTACTATGTGTCCACTTCTGTACAGCATGGAGTTCTTGACATTGCCAGTAAACTCTTACTGGCACAGATGGGACATAAACAAAATTCCTAAATCTCTGAGGTGACCATATGGCCAATGGAGAAAAAAGCAAAACCATTTACTCTTTAATGAACTTCCTCATATAGGTTATCCAATAAGGAAAAAAAAATAATTATCAAACAAACTCATCATTTAAGATAGTTAAATAAACAAACAAACAAACAAACAAAAAACTTCCACAACTCTCCTTCGGAACTTCTAGTATGATTTATTGCAGTTTTCCTAAGCAGTAAAATTGTATTGCTGACAGTTAATAGTTCTTTGGTGCCTATTGCCATCTTCTTCTGCAATTCCAGGATTAATATTAGCCCACAGAAGCTACTGTGATAGAAAATGATTTTTTGTCTTACATAGTTTTTAAAAGAGTAAGTCATTTCCAAGAATAAAGTTAAAATCTCATGATACTGTGCAAAGTGAATATGAAACAGATCTTGGAATGCACAAAGATATTTCAAACTGCTGGCAGCTAAATAATGTATCATATTTGGAAGAAAAAGAAACACTTTTGCTGAATTTCAGGTTGGACTGTTTTGTTTTCCTCTTATTTCCACATCAAGTGCTTCTTTTCCTATCAGAAATTTACCATCTTGTCTTATGGAGGGAATGCAGTAAAGAGATATCTTTTGTATCTCCCTCTCTCCCACTGTCTTTTGCCTATAGGATTCATCTCTTACTGGAAAATATCAGTCAGTTGCAAATGCTGATATTAAAGTAATGAAGATAATTTCTGTTATTTCCACTGAAAATATTAATTAAATATCCAGAAGCTCTAAGCAGGACTGAGGTTAATAATTAATGTGTGTGATAACACTGAACGTAGTGGTGCACACATCTCCATGATCTCTGCTTATGAAAATGTTTGCTGTAGCAATACTGAAACCTTCTAATGTTGGAAAAATTGTGGGAATTTTTTTTACATAGCAAGTGTAGAAACAGAAACATGAATGAAAAATTTAAAGGCACCATAAATATGATCCAGTCCTGACTCCTGCCATTTATATTGAGTTCAGCAGCAGAAAAAGAGACGGTATGCTGCTAAACTACTCAAAATATCCTAAAAAATAGTTCTAAACAGAAATTACATGCCTTATGAATATTATAGAGTGAGCTGTGCCGTCATACTTTCTTTTAATTGCTACTGATACTATATGTTTCTAATTTTTATCAGTCCAAGCTGGGGCCTTTGTATCTCTCATCAGCAAAATTCACACTTTCACACTATAAAACTCTTTTTGGGGCTCTTTTTGGTGATAGAGAATCCTGATTTATGTAGAGTGCCGGCTGGAATCACCTCCACCATTTCCTTAAAGTAAAAATGCCAAAATGTCATCAAGAACAAAGATCAACTCTTGCGTTGGTTGATTTTTTACGTTGTTAAAACATCAATTGAAAAAATTATCTCTTGAAATATAGGTATTTACATCTATAATACGGATATGGACCAGATAAGATATCAAACCATTTCCAGGATTAGATTCTGTTGAAAAGATCAAGGAAAATCTGTGTTTCAATTCTCTTTATTCTTTTCTAAAGCTATTCTAGAGTCTTAATTTAGCTCTCACAGCTCAGAATGAGATTACACTGATTGCATTAAAAAGTACAAATCAAAAAAAGAGCACAAACGTAACTAATTACAAGTCCTTAAATTAGTGTCAGTGTATAAAAATACTGTAAGAACATATGTCATTTTTGTTCAGTGCTACCTTTGTTAAGCCTTGATTGTAGCTACAGACTATTTTAAATGGAAGAAAAATTTGGTGCGTACACTTGAAACTATTAGATGATTAAAAAACTTTTTTTTTTTTTTAACTGATTCAGCATTGTAAGCAGTACCCTCTTATTACGTTTTTTTTTTTTAGTAAATTCAGTCATTTTATTCATGAAATGATATCATTTGATTATATAAACAATATTATGCACAGTAAAAATAAATTTAGATATGTTTTTTACTGGAAGCTAAGCATATTTAGAAGTTGTGAAGTATGAGAATTAAATAATTTAAGTTATCATTTTGGGTCTCAACAGGTGAATGAACATGTGCCTAAATACATGCATAATTTCAACTTGTAAGGCTTTACTGTAATGTTATACAAAAAAGAGTCACTTAACATGCTGATTGATTTAGTCTGAGAATTATGAGAATTGGCATATTAAATTTAATAATTTGCATGGCATAACCAGGCTGAGACTATTGAGACCTTTGAACACTGAATTTGCACCCTCGCACAGCTGCTGTCTGTGATGCTGCTTCCTTGTAAACATTTGTGCTTGACTCTGTACAACAAATATTATCTTGTATATATAAGTATATAATAACTAGATCCCAGTCTCCAGTCCTCAGGCTTCTTATTCATGACTTACTCTTCTGATCTTCTTTCTCCCAGTTAGAGCTTGGTGCTCAGGACCTCGGATATCTTCCTAGGTCCATTTCTGGTGTCTTTAACCAATTAACCTTGCTCTTCTACTTCCTCTTTAATAACTTTGCCATTCTCCTTACTGGCTTGATAGCATCTTTCTCATCAAGTTCCTTGTCAAGTCATCTAGTCATGATTTTTCTTTCTTGTGTTCTCATTTTGCCCAGCCAGTTTGATGTTTACCCTCCACACATTCAGATCTTCTCTGAGCTGTTTCTTGACACATACGTTCATTAGCTGATGGAAGAAAAGTACATTATGTTTTGAACCAACTGCCCTACTTGTTTAGGTATGTTCACTTACTTGAGTTATCTAATTCCCTGACTCTGAATGGGAAATGATCCCATTCCCTCCAGTTTTTCCTTTTTTTGGCTGAATGCTTTCCATATTGGTGGTACACAACTGTATCGCCTCCAGCACTCACTGGATATGTGTGTGGTGACTTGGTTTCCCAAATAGGCAGGAAAAAAAATATTAAATAAGTAGATGTTTTTGTGGTGTGAGTACTTTTGAACACCAGAAAATAAGTATAACCAACACAAGTGAATCAATCTACAATTGAAAATGAATATGAGCTTTTATCAAAAATGTTTTGTAATATTACCAAGCAATGCAGTGGTATTCTTAATGTGCAGAGTATGAAATAGTGGGATGAAGTGTAGGGTTTAGCACACACTGGGATCTTCAGCAAAACTCTTGGCCAGTAGCTGGGGAGATGAACTGAAGGGTTTTCATCTACTGTTAGAAATTATTTTGATTTTCTTTTTCTGACAAGTGCCCTATCATCTGGGGACTGTGGGTATGTATGAAAGGAAGACAAGACGGAACCAAGGAGAGTTTGGGTAGTTACGGCAGAATGAAAAGAAGTAGTTACCGCATGCTTGCAACACTGACTCTGGCTAGTATTTCCAGACACCTGGTTGGAGTCTGAGTGATTTTAATTGTCTTTTTAGCTCCTGGAGTGAAAAGAGGCCAGGGAAGTTCTGGAGGCCAAATAGTTCTCAGCAATTAACATGTTGGCAGCTCCTGTGTCTCAGGTGAAAACACCCTCAGGCTTACTTTCCATTTCTGTGTCTTGTTGCTACCTGTGTTTTGATTGTAGTAAACCATGACAAGGCTGAAATCTGAACTATCAGAAGATACAGCACATTAATTAGGGCTTTGCTCTTCACAACATCTTTTTATCAGCTGATCTTTTTTTCATCCCCTGAACCACACCCTTGCAGGAGCTGGTTGCCCGCTGTTGTTTCCCAGTGGTAGCTGTGGTTTACGTTACTCTTTGTTGAATGTGTCAAAACTACATAAGCTTAATTTGTTTGTGCAGCTCACCTTTTAATATATCCTTTCATAAATCCAGTTAAACAAACATAATTTTAGTCTTTTGATCTTTTATCTTCTATAATCCTAAATACTTTGTCTTTATATAAATCTGGCTCTAAGTGGGAAAGGTTTCTTTCAGTGCCTTAGTCTTGAGAGAGCAGTGCTGCTCTCACTGTGATATTTTTTTTTAATTTTAATTTTCTTAAAGGTTACTTCACTGCCTCTCTGTTCTGTTTTTTTCCTATTTGTACTTATGTGTGCACAAATATTCTGTATTGGGTTCTGTACCTCTTTGGAAATTTCTTTTCACATAGTGATGCTTCTTCTTTGCTTGAAACTCTGCAACGTGGCACCCTGAAGGAGGGATTGTTTTCTTGTCTGCTCAGGCTCAGTGATACACTTTTGGCTCAGAAGGTGTAATAAAATATAAGAAACACATTTATTTCTTGTATCATTTATGAAATTGGGTGGCAGATAGCAAATATGTGCATAGTGTCTCTGCTTTGCTTTGAAGGAAGCTTATTTCCTGTTTACTCTAAGCTATACGAATGAGTTAACGTGTCCTAAATGAATGGTAAAGTTAACACAGTACTAAAGAAGTGGTTATTAGAAATAATAGAAACAGTCTTCTTAGGGTTCTAGTGATTGTCACTTACTTGGCTATATTTGGTAAGATGCACACAGGAGGGCAGAAATACTTTATATATATCTCTTTGGTATTATTAATTACAGGAAACTAGGCTATGACTTAGTCCTCCCTGCCCCATATCCAGCTGTCAGAATTGCAGTTATGTTTCTGCTTTGGTGGGTGTGTTGTTGGGACGTGTTGTCCATTCAAGTTGTTTTTCCCACTCATCTGAGTCTATTCTGACTGCGCCTTGCCAGACCTCGGACACAGCCATATGTAAAGCCAGGCTCTCAAGGGAGGTAGAGCTGATTTATGATTTTTGGCTTGGCTGCACATTAACAAAGCAGTAGGGAAGAGGTGTACACAGCATACTGTTGCTGTAGCCTTGTAGGTTTTTTCACTGCATGCTTGGTTTCTAGACTGACTCTTAGATGCCAGCAGTGGCCAAAGGAGCTACTTCTTAATTTTGATTTGGAGCTTTTTGTTCTGTAGAAAAGATGCATGTAGGTCAAGACTTAAAAAATAAACTAAAATTGAAAGAGTCATTGCTTATGAATGTTTCTTATCGAAGATGTTCAGTGAAGAAGGATTTTTGTTGCAAAGATAAGTCACTGGTTTTCTGTTGCCCTGCATTAATTGCAGTAGGGCAGTACTCTGGTCTGATAACGCTTTTGTGCACCATAGTCTGGCATGAAAGGATCAGGCAATCAGGCAGCTGTTTTGAGATACCCTACATGAATCCTGTTTTACCACGTACCATAAGGGCAAAGATGTTGCTGAAGAAACTCTAAAGAAATGCCTGTTTGTAATGAGTTCAATTCCTAATTTGATGAATCTAAATCAAGTTTCTTTATATGTTGTATCTGCAGTAGCTCACAGTGAAGTAGAGAGAGTGTGAACTAAAACAAATAAATGCAGATAAAAGTAAAAAAGTGCTTAAAAAAAAAAGGCAAGGTAATGGTTGCTTTTCCAGGAGAACAGAATTGTGAGAGAGGAAAGGAAGGCACTGTAAAAAAATAATTTTGTGACAGCAATCTCTGCCATTATTGTTTCTGCAGATTGCAAGAATTTCAGATGGGATGTGTGGATTGCCCATTGTGTAGCTGGATTTGGAAGTAAGAATATCCTTTTCATATTTTTTTCAAACAAAATTATTATTTCAGATTCATTCAGGTTCATCATGGCAGCCATATCAAATTTATATCAAATACAGCAGGCATATTTCTGTGAAGATATTTAAACAGTGAAGGGATACATTAATAAAAACTGTAATTTTAGGAGGAAAAAAATAAACACGAGATGTTGATGGGTGTGGGTGCCTTCTTTCTAACCAGGTGTGCTGTGAGTGAATTTGAATACAAGAAGAAATAAAGCTCGATGATAAAACTGAGAACTTGTGAAACAATGGGATGAGGTTTAATAAGACCAAATGTCGGGTCCTACACTTTGGCCACAGCAACCCCAAGCAACGCTAGAGGCTTGGGGCGGAGTGGCTAGAAGACTGTGTAGAGGAAATGGACCTGGGGGTGTTGGTTGACGCTCGGCTGAACATGAGCCAGCAGTGTGCCTGGGTGGCCAAGAAGGCCAATGGCATCCTGGCTTGTATCAGAAGTAGTGTGACCAGCAGGAGCAGGGAAGAAATTGTCCCCCTGTACTCAGCTCTGGTGAGACCGCACCTTGAGTACTGTGTCCAGTTCTGGGCCCCTCACTGCAAGAAAGACATTGAGGCCCTGGAGCATGTTCAAAGAAGGGCAACAAAGCTGGTGAGGGGTCTGGAGCACAGGCCTTATGAGGAGCGGCTGAGGGAGCTGGGATTGTTCAGTCTGGAGAAGAGGAGGCTCAGGGGAGACCTTATTGCTCTCTATAACTACCTGAAGGGAGGTTGTTGTGAGCTGGGGGTCGGCCTCTTCTCTCGTGTAACTGGTGATAGGACTAGAGGGAATGGGAAGATTCAGGCTGGATATTAGGAAATACTACTTCTCTGAAAGAGTGGTCAGGCACTGGAATGGGCTGCCCAGGGAGGTGGTGGAGTCACCGACCCTGGAGGTGTTCAAGGAACGTTTGGATGTTGTGTTGAGGGATATGGTTTAGCGAGAACCATTGGTGATAGGTGGATGGTTGGACTGGATGATCTTATAGGTCTTTTCCAACCTTAGTGATTCTATGATTCTGTGATTCTGTGATTCTCATCCACCCACTTACTCCTCCTTTAAAAGGAAATATTAAATAGCTATAAATTGAAGATGCAATAAGGATATTTAGGCTGAAGATGAGGTTTTGGGAGCAGCTCGCTTGGAGCTGTCAAATACCTTCTGTTGATCTGATTATTTCTATATATTAATTTGCACAGTGAGTCAAATTTTACGCTTTGCCAGTTGTAGCTCAGCTCAATAAAAATATTTTACCATCACTTGCCAATAATTAACACTTGTGCATAAAATACTTGAAAAGGTACTCTTGTGTTGATATGTATTTTATGTCTTTTCATTCTTAGATATTTTGTTGAACATCACTATTCATTTTGTTGAGCTTTAGGAGTTACTTTAAGATTAAAAAAAAAAAACCTCATCTCCTAATACTAGATTAATTTGCTATATTTTCAAGTGTTTTTCCTTATGTGTTTATTTAGTAAAATATTTTGGAAGCAACTCCAGAAATATTCCTAGAAAGTAGTTTGAGTGCTGTGTTACACAAATCAATTTATTTAACTGTGTTCACTTAAAAAGCTTGTATGTATATATAATTTGTGTCCTTTAAGGTTTGGCTGTTTGCATATCAAACCTGAAGACAGACTTATGTGCTTGGAAACCTCTATCTTGTCTGATTTTTCAGCTTCACCAACTAGTGTAATAGCAGACATCAAAACAGAAACCATGATTACTGTACACTTTATGCTAATGATACAAAAATGGTGAATGCCATAGAGTAGCTTGTTCTGAACCTCCTGAATGTACCTATAGCTTATTTTAATAATGTGCAACAGTGGGAACAATGGAAAGGTCAGCATGATTTGGTAATAATGCGTCAGAAATTGCTTCACCTGTCTAGTAATTGATAGCAGAGTGTATTTAGAAGGAGGTTGTGCAAGGCATTTAAAAAATAAAGGCAGCTTGGGATTTCCTAACTGAAGTTTATTTAGGAATGGTTCTTTATAAAATTTAAGACTGCCTTTTAAACTTTACCCATTTTACAGAGAGCTGTGTCCCGAATCATCTGTACTGTTGACACATCTTCTGTATGCATTGACTGATGAATTAGTATCTTCTTTAATTGATGCAGAAAACAAAATGCAGTAGTAAAATCTCTTGTGAAAACAAGAGTTCCTGTGGCAAGTATGGATTTTCTTAGCAATACCTATAAATATGATGAAGACCGTATATCTCTTGCAGCATCAAACTCTCTTCAACTAGATAGATTCATGTGTGCAATGAACATTAGGAGCAATTCAGAAGTAACAGTTCAGCAAGCGTGGTGATTCAACAGTGTGGTTGAAAACAGAGTACTCAGAGCTTGTACATCCTAGATGCAAGTGACTTTGCCTAACTCTATGCAGACAACAGCCAGCACTGATCTCACTTGAAGTTTCTTAGTGGTCCGAACAGACAAATAATGAGTAAATAAACTTTCATTCACTCTCAATGAAAGATTCTGCTTTGCAAATACATGCATTGGGTTACAGATGTCACAGAAAAACAGATTTTTTTGCAGCTTCTAGTGTATAGAAGTCTGGATTTTTTTTACACTGAACTGGGCCCTTAGCTAGTAAAGAAAAGCAGTTTAAAATGTACTTCGGCAGCTTTAGTATGCTCAAAATGTACACTTATTGCCATATCATATCAAACACATTTGTAGCCTCTTTCACGCTAAACTTTTCTTAATGTGCTTTACAGAAACATATCAACATATTAAAGGGACACTGTCAAGGCTGATAGTCCTAAAAATTGACCTACTTCGATACTGGACCCATATTGAAGCTTTTACCTCTGAAATTTGTTCTGTGTACTCATTCCTTCATAATTCTTCTACACAAGTACTAGGAATAAGTATAGACTCAAGTTAATTTTTCTATTGAAAGAGGGAATTGAGGACAGATAGTGTAATGGTCAAAGTTTAATTTTGGGATCTTCAGCAGTGGTTCTTCTTCAGGTTAAGGTGTAACTGCTGTTGCTGTCAGTGTGAGGTTTCTGAGGAGATCCCAGTGCAAACACAATGTGTGACTCAGAGGGATGAATGTAGGCATTGGTAGGTTGATACATTCGGAAATGATTAAAATCTGTTGAATCGCTGCATGGAATAAGGTGTCCATTCAGAAAAAAAAATCTGTTTTCTGGCTTCCTGAACTTACTAGCTGTCTTCCAAAATTGACTTGCTTGCATTTGCTTGGAGCAGATATGCTCTACTTTCCCACAGATTAGGCAATATGTTAGAAATGAGGTACTAATTAACCACTTAAAGGCTTGGATCCGCCAGCGGCTTAGTTTATGGGTACTGATTCAGCAAAGCATTCATGCAGCTCATTGCTTGCCAAGCTGGAAAAAAAGCTATTGCAGACTGCTGAATTTATTTACATGACTCTCCTGTTCAAATCCTAACATTTTGCAGTGCTTTATAATCTTGCAGCTTATTTATTAAATAAAAATAAAAATAAAAATAAAGTCTATACTCTCCAAAGACAAATAGGTACAAAGAAAATGAAAGAGAGTCATACACCAGTAACTCTGGGTTGAGTGTGAGTGCTGAGCTCATAGCATTTGCTGTTTCCTCCTAAGTTGTCATAATGACAAGTATTCTGAAGTACAGGGCAGATATACGTTTAAATACAACGTGTACTGATCCAAAGTTTGGATATTCTGAAGTTCTACGTGTAGCTGTTCTGGTCAATTGTGTTACAAAAATCCAGTTCTGGGTGCATGGCTGCACACAACTGACATCTCATCCCCTCTCTATTTGTTTTGGCTAATAATATTAAGAAAAGAAATTACTCATAGCTGATGTTTTCATGACAACAGACCTGATGGTTTTACAGGAAAGCTGACATTTGTAAAGACCTGTGCCAAATCCCACACCAAGTCCCACAGTTCCCAAGAGGTGTGATCTGGCAGTAGTTTTGCTGGATCCATACCAAAGAGAGAATTTGGCATCCTCCTGCAAATAATTTGCAAGCCAGCGCTACTGGAAAGCAAGTGAGCAGTACTTATTCATCTGCATTAACTGGTTTAATATATTTAATAAAGAAACTTTTTATTTCTTTATTCAGACATACTGTTGGTCTGTCACACCTGTGTAGCTATCAGAAAGACCCACACTTTGTTTCAAAAGTCTAGTTAAAAGAAGTAAAACAGCACTGCTATTTATATTGCTACTGTATTTCCTCAGTGGTTCAATATCTAATAATGTTTCATGGTACTAATATTTGGGGATTTGGCTGTCATCAGAAATGAACTGCCAAGGAAGCACTTATTTTAACAGAGATGCTATGTTGAGAAGGGTATAGACTTGCATTTCATTTTGTAATGTCAGAAAAATTTGCTATGTTTGATTTCTTTTCCTTTGCTCTCTTCTTTGGGGAATTAATTTTTACAACAAATGGACATTACAGTTGGATTTTAGAACTGATTCTGTGCAGTTTTCATGGATGCCTCTGGCTAGCTGAAGGCTGCCATCATATAACTGTTGCTACCAGGCAGGCTAATTGGTTGGTCTCAACTCCCATTTTTTTAACCCCCCCCTCAGGAAAATTCACCGAAGTTTGTATCCCTCCTGGCTAACCCAGTGGCTGTCTTAATAACCTGAAGCCTGTCCCCAGGCTAGCTGTCTTGGTTTCTCATCCTCTGTCTTGCAAACCCAAACGTAGTTAATGTGACTTCAGCAGAGGGTCAGGATTACTCAGGGCCTGCTGTCGGCTCTCTTCTGCTCTCTTTTTAAGCTGCTTTGGGTCCTTACACAAGACTTCAGAAAAAGACATGAACTAATCTCTATTTCCAATTTCTGACAGCTCTTCTGTGTCCACCTGGGGTATATTTGCTTGCTTAGCACAGAACAGTAGAGCAGTGATCAATAAAGGGTTTAGACATAGATATGGCCCAAGTATATAATGTGAACCCAACACTTCATAAGGAGTTTCTTTCAGGAAGAATGGAATTGAGTTGCTATATTTACGGCACAGATGTGATCAATGTGCTCTCATTACCACTTCTTTGAAAACGCTGGTATAAAATCACCATAATTTTGAGCACTTTATAGAAAAGTGGTAACTGAAGGAACATGATTTACAATCCAAAGATAAATAAAGGTCATTTTTTTGAGAACTATTTTCATTTTTTTTTTCTATTATTCTTCTTTAATTTTTGCCACTCAGTCCAAGTGTCATGCCCATTACTATTTCTACTGGTAGGTTTTAAATTCTGATTCCTTCTGTTCGTTGGGTTGATTTTTTTTCAATATTTGCCAGAAAATACCTTTCTTCAGAGAGATTTGCCTCAGCATCTGGCAATTGTCCTGTAGCTACAGTGCTGGCTGTATACATGAACTTTTATGTGTCTCATTTTTATTGTATTTATCAAGACATATCAGAAAACTGTGGTAAGGCAGTGGAAAACTGTGTTAAAGCTTCAGCTGCCGAGTGTTGGGAATATCATTACTGCCATCAGCCCCACAGCTGCAAGATCATTTAGGACCCTGTTACGTCAACTTCCCTCAATTACTAGTTCTCAAAATTGCTTGCCAGTGGTGAGTCAGAAGGTGTCTTTTAAGGTGAGGAGTTTGCATGTAGTTTCTAGAAAAATAAGTGACAACAGCAACACATAGTAGAATCATAGAATAGTTGAGTTTGGAAGGAAACCTTGGAAACTGTCTGATCTTACTTCCTGCTCAAAACAGGTGTGACCTCAGAGTTAGGTCACTCTTCTTTTCTTACTTCTTGCTTATATGCTTTTTATGTGTGTACTGTTTTCATATGCATAATGTTGATTACCTAGATCCTTAGTCTAGAAAAAAATGTTAGAACATTAAATTTTTATTGCATAGGCATACAATGACACACCTTTCAAATTATGATGCATCCTATAAGGCTATACAATATCATGTAAGTAAATATTAACTTTCAAGGACTGTGAAAAATGAACTTACAATAATCCTCAATATTATTGCTCTCAGTAAGACTTTTCAGCTTATTCAGATCATTTACTTTCTGACTGTGTGGCCTTAATAGCCTTCTCCTATAAGGATTTCTAATATGCAGGAAGCTGAATTTCATTACTTGCGCATTACTTTTTCCTGATAGTTTCTGAAGTTCACTGGTTATTACTAATATTTCTCTTACATTCTGTTACTAAATTCTTTTTTGTAACATTTCTTTGAATTCCAATTTGACTTGTGAACATACACCTGTCACTTGTGAAATTAGAGCACTTGCCATCTTATTTCTGTCTGTTTTTCTTTGTCTATGGAATGTCCAAGCTTCCTCTGAGTTCTTATCTTAATGTAGGATACTTCACTAATTTAATTTTATTTTTCAGTGTCTATCGTATTTAATTATCTACTGGCTTTAGTTTTAATGCCCCTTTTGCAGCCTGACTGGAATCTGAAGTGGTCAGAATACAGAGTGTTGTGCCTCCAAAATATATGGAAGGATTCATAGGAAAAGGGAAAGCATTCTCAGCGATAGAAGAAAAAGAAATGGCAATGTATTTGCAGTGATTCTAGCTGGAGTACATTTACTTTTGTTCATGTATTTCTAATAGAGACAGTTTTTGTTTATGCTGCAAAGGAAAGAAGGAAAGAGTAGATGTTGTAAGCATGTGATTTAAAGATGGATGTTTCTCAGTAAAGGAGGACTGGTGGCTCTCTGTGACAGTGATGATACAAATATGCCATTTACTTGATTTTTAATGAAAGCATCAAGTACGTATTTCATATCCACTCAAAGAGAAGAGCTGTCTTGATTTTTCTGTCCTGTATATTCACAAGGAAATACAACTGCATTGTTCTGAGGTCTGACTCTGCACTTTTGCCTAATCAGAGCAATTTTCCTGCTTGTCATGCATAACATTACTACAGCTTTAAGCAATTAATTGGATAGTTCTGTACTAAGATATCCCCAAACTGAAGACTTGTGGAGCATAATACATGAGCTGTCTGCATCAAAACTGCAGCCTTAAAGATGACAACTTGCAACGTCCAGCAAAATTTCTTTCTTGAGTGGCAGTCCTTATTACTGACATACACTTGATGTATTCTAAGCACTATCCATTGCGTGTCAGTGTATAGACCTTTAATTCTGCAGACTTTTCAAATTTGTTTTGAGATTCTCAAAATGAGTTTTAGGAGAAAGCCTCACGAACCGAGATCTTGCCCAGTTCTACTTGACGATTGCAACCTCATTATAAACCTCGTATTGTAAAAAGTAGAATTTGGGTCTCTTTGACCAAGTTTCTTTCTCTTATCATGATGCACTAAGCAGTGACTGGCTGTCATTTCTCCACCCCAGAAGGAGCTGAGTATGTTTAATGCACACCATAATGGTTTTTGTATAGAAGTAGTAATGGAGAGAAGATCGCTAATGATGAGAAACATGATGCAAAATGATGTAATGGTTAATTTCTCCCATAGCTCAGAGTTACTGTGTACACAGCTTGTGGCAAAGAATTATTTCTAAAATATTTTTTTATTAAAACTTCTTTTTTGTAAGTCAGCTAGTTATTAAATTCGTGAGAAAAATACACAATTTGAAGATGGCAAGGTAGTGTGATGACAGATTTAAACATCAGGGGAGGCCAGGGTTTTTTGAACTCTCCCTGTGTGCATCACTGCCTTGATTTTAATTATATTTGATTATAGCTAACTTTTTTTTGTCATGCTATAGCATGTCTTTAGTATTTTATATGGTAACTACTGTATTTTCCTTAATTAATACAGTGGTCTATTAGCAGCTTTTAAATGGACCGCTTACGTCAGTACAGCTGTAAATAGAAAGTAAACAGAGTAAGATTGTTAAATAGCCATGAATATGTTTTGGATCCATATACAAGGACTTTCCCCTTTAATTTTCAGACCTGCAGTGTGTCAGTTATAGATTACTGTGAACTTTCTATCCGCATGGTCCACATGTTTGAGTTGAATCATATTCAGGACAGACCTGTGCAATGTAAGGAGTCACATGCACTTATAATAGTTACCTCGCTATTTTCTCCCCTTTTGTCTAGTCTGGTCTTGGCATACTCTGGTTCTGATATTTCAGGATAAATGAGATTGTGTTGTGGCCAAGTAGATGCTGAGAGAGTCAAAAAGGCTCTGGCTTGTCTGCTGAAGTCCTACTCAGGGAATTTAAAGCTTGCCAACATCCTGCTGTAATTTCTGAGTCAGGTAATATCCTTTCCAAAACAGCCATTTAGTAGCACACAATCTTTTAAAACTCTTGATTGAGGGCAGCCATTGTCACATGAAGTCAAGTTCCTCTCAGCAATTAGCAAATTGACTGGTGTCAGTAGAGCTCATTCCTGGATTTGCAGTGCTGTTTTTAGGAATTACAGTGGTGTTTTGCTGTTTTTAGGAATTACAGTGGTGTGCTGTTAATCCACTATAAGAAGAGGAACAATGATTAGAAAGGATTAAGAAAAATTGCTTTATCTGTGTTTTGTTACTTAGAGGAGGGATTAGCCAAAATAAATTAAAAAAGAAAAAAGTAAAAACATAAAAAGTAATATGAGTTAATGATAAAAGCTGAGTGTGTTACTTGCCTTGGAATATTAATTCTAGACTTGCAGGGAAAATAAAAGGAAGCAACGAGACGCTGTTAGAATCAGTTAGGTGCTTTGTTGGAAGCCTCTCATCTTCAGGAGAGGCCAGGCAGCAGGTCAGCCATGAGGGCAGACTTTTAAAAATAAAAATGAAATATTGGCAACCATTGCTACAATAACCCCAGTCAGAAATGACCTTGGGCAGAGGCACTTACTGTTCTTACATGACTAGGGATTGCTAAATTGTTTTCTTGCAGGATATTCTTACTATAGGTCGGCTACTCAAGAGGTACTTACTGTACTGCAAAGCTGGTCTGATGCACCTATCTTATATATACGTATATAGACAATGCTGGAGCAATGTAACCACTCAACTGCACCCAAAGATGAAAAATACATAATTAATCACTTCCATATTGCATATTCTAATGAAAAAGAACAATGCTTCAATTTAACGTATATGTCATTTTCCTACAAGTTTCAGACTTTCAGTGACTGAAAGAAAACTCTTCCAGCAAGACTCAGGATTAGGCCATTTACCATCTTTATCCTTTACGGGTTTGTTCTCTAAAGTTGCTGGTTCTCTGTCAGGAAGAGTTTAATGTGTAGGGTCAATGTGTGTTTTGTTCTGCTCACAAGTGGCCAGGGGACTGCCAGTGGTGGCAGGAAATGAACAGAGACATTTACTTAGTGATTAGTTAATCAGGACATGAACGAGCATGGCTACTTATTTACTTCTTGTCCAGAATAAAAAGAAAAATATTAAGCAGTGTCTAGAGGTATGTCATGTTAGTGATATTACCAAACATTTTAAGAACTGAGAGAAAAATGTAACAGCATCACTTACAGCACACAAGAGATTTTATGTGATAAAGGATGTGAATGTAGCACTGACATTCAGTACCACATATACAATTTGAGTAAGATTCTGAATGTTACCGATTTCAGTAAAAAAAAATCATAGAATCATAGAATGGCTTGGATTGGAAGGGACCCCAAGGATCATTAAGCTCCAACCCCCCTGCTGCAGGCAGGGCTGCCAACCTCCATATCTAATACTATACCAGGCTGCCTAGGGCCCCGTCCAAACTGGCCTTGAACATCTCCAGGTATGGGGCATCCACAACCTCTCTGGGCAGCCTGTTCTAAAATAAAAATATAACGTGAAAATAGTTACAAAGTATTTCAAAATAAGTATTGTAATATTTTTTATTGTAATATATCAATACATTTTAAAATTTAGAACTTATTTTTTAGAGCTGAAGGACAAGACAGCCTAAAAATTCAGAACTTGTCAAAGGCTTTTGCTATCAGTCTTTTAATTATGAATTTATTATCTATTTTTTTTTCTTAACAAGCATAACTGTATAAAGTAATGTGAAAGGCTTCTTAGGTCTCTGAAGTGTTTAAGTGACGCAGGCAGTTCAAAATTATTTAGACTTCTTTCTGTATCACGAAGAAACCACGCTTGCAGAAGCCTCGTGTTCTTATGAAGAGACCAATGTGTTGGCTGGTTGGTATACACACTTTAGCAAAAGCTGTTGGGCAGTATTGTAGAAAAAAGTTTCTTTGTATATCACAGTGCAGAATCTGTGTATGCAAGCAATTACTTACATACTGGCTTACTTATGTAACCACTGATGTCTAAACAAAAGTATTAAAGCAGAGAAAGATACGAAAGAAATGGAATAGAATAAAGTAAATTAGTTATAGTTTAGCATAAAATATTAATGAAATCTGTTTCATATCTTCTTGCAAATGAAGGCTTTTCTGAACTGGTTAGCTGTGACTGATCATATTTTCTTGTGACCATAAATGTTGCATTAACAGATATTATATTCAGTTAAGGGGAAACAAGTAAAATGTTCTCTTTGGTAAGCAAAGTAAAATGTTCTCTTTGCCTCTTGTTTTTGATTTGTTGCATAAATCAAGAAGATAAGCATTGAAATACACTGAGGTGCTGAAAAATGTGTTATTTTTAACATAAAGAATTATTATAATTCTCTAAATGATGTGTGTCAGTGTTTTATACTAGAAATTATTAGAGACAAATCAAAACTAAGTTCTGGCTTTCATAAGAGGGTAAGTATCATATACAGTTCTGCTAGTATTTGTTCAAAATACCCAGTGAAATTATCAATGTTTAATCTGTTAATGGTATATATTAATAAAGAGTGAGCTATCATTCATTTCTCAACACAACCAATTAAAATGTGTCAAAATCACGAGACGGTTAACCATTTGTGAAGCAGTATAGAAAACAACCTCTGCTGTCCCCAGAGGAATTTTTTTAGGGGTAAGAGTTGTGGATAGCCTGAATATTTAAGAGGATTTCCTGACACAGTTTAAGGTAAAAACCTGAAAAAGAGTAAAAGAAACTTGACAGGCTTTGCTAGTACAATAAGAAGCAACATTTTTTGCCATTACTGTAAATATCTGTAGCTAATATGATTATTGTAAAGCAGACGTGTCCAGTGTCAGTATCACATAATTGCAAAACTAATGCTTTCTTTTCCTTCTGATGTGGAAAATAAAGAGTTTCTCAGTGGGAGTGACATCATCCTTGCTGACATGGTCTAGTTTTCTACTTTTATACATTGTCATAATCTGTATTTCACTCCATTTGTTTTGCTCTGGCAGTAAATATTTGCCATATAGCATTTATTTCTTCCCCTGCTTCGCAGGAACAGGAATTCTAGCAATTTGCTCTTTTTATTTGTGTACACGGCTCTTGTCCAGCACCTCCATCACCTAACAATTGCTTTTCCCCTTCGCTTTCTCTGTCTCTCTTTTGTAAAGGATTGAGCTGTGTTTTATCCCCTAATCCTTTCAAAATGCTGCCTACCTTTCTAAATGATGGCAACCTTCTGACAAGGCAAGGCAGTGAGAAAGGTGAAAGCCACATCAGAAGGACTGCGAAGTCTGTTGTGACAAGAGGGGAGGAGAGCTCTGAATGGTTCCATGCGGGTCTGAAGGCACTTCCTTGCCTTGTGTGTCTGATGGGGAGAGAGGCCAGGGACCCAGGGTGCTCCTGGTTTTTTATGTTGATGCTTTGTCAAGTATGCATCTCCCTTTCACTCTGCCCCTTCCTGCATTGCTCTTTCCTCTCCCTTCCTAACAGACGAAGAAAGGGTAAAATAGCAGTAGGCTTTGCTAGGGATTATGCAACTTATGTTGAAAAAGGCAAATTACTTTTCCCGACTGAAAAAGCAGAGTGAGTGAGAGGAGCTAATTTGTGCTAGTGTGTGTCAGATGCACTGACTTCCTGGATTGCAGCCTGGATCAGTTGTTATTTCAGTCCTGAATTCACTTTAAGGAAAAAGCTGCTTTCTTTCTTCTCTTTTGTGCTTAGTAAGGTCCTCATTTACATGAAGCTGTCAAATGTTATGACATTTAATGTTAATAATGCCACTTTCATTATAAATGTTTCTGGTGGTATTGTCATAACCAGACTCACTGAAGAAAACTCTGCTAAGATGTCTGTTACAGGCCCCTAAAGAAGGGCAGATGCCTTTCTATCTCCAATATTCTGTTCTTGTGGGGCAACACCTAGAGAACTTACTCTTGCATTGCAGAAGTTTTTTCTAATGCCATTCTCAGACTCATACTTTTGCCAACAGCGTGCCAATAAATATAGAAAAGGAAGTTTAAATCAAAGTGCTCAGCCGCTCTTTTGGTGCTGTTGCTGAGAAATAGGAGGGCAGTTTCAAACTAAAAGGTGTAATCATAAAGTCAAATGTGTTGATCAATCTGAAAAGTCATGAAGGGATGCTAGAATGCCATTTTATGGTAACAGAAATTACATGAGGAGCTGAATGGAATACATAAAATATGTGTAAACCTAAATGCTGATAAATTTAAATACAGGTTTTGCTGCTGTTGTCATAACCAGAAATGGTGTTTTTGTATTCAGATTCCTTATAATATTTTACTTTTTCTGTTCTAGCAGAAGTCTGGAACTTCTGAAGCTGAAATGTACTAGGAGGTAACAGCAACATTATGATCATTCTGTAGAATAATGCATGTGCTGTCTTGTTTATGGAAGATACTTTTATTTTTTTTCACTTTACAGACAAAGAAGATGCGACTAGGTGACGGTCAGTAGACTTTTTCAAACAGTAGTAAATCCAGGACTATAAATCAGTGTTTTCCTATTCTTATTCCTGTGTTCACTCCGGTATGTGTGCTGCTCCATGAGAGAGTTACTGTCCTCATAAAATTCCAGCTCAGGTTTGAAAATCCAGGTGTCCCAGATAAGCATAAAATTTTGTGTGCTCCCTTCTAAGGGAAAGTTCAAAAGACTTAGATTTTTTGTGTAATTTGGATAAGCAACTAGAATTTCATGCTTATCCAAATAGTGCTAAACCTCTTAGTCTTTGAACTTTCCCTTAGAAGGGAGCATCGGAAGAAAATTAAAGGAGAGGAGTGTGTAGAAGGGTTCAAGCAAAGAGGAAGTACAGAAAAAGAGAAGGGATATCTGTGTGTGTGTGAATGTGGAAGGGCATTTTGCAGTGATATGGAAGATCTACTTTGAATGTATCAAAAGAGAAAATGTTCATGAAATACTGCACATGTAGTTGAGCATTGTGCGGGAGCAAGCCTTCAGGTCCAAACTTTCAAAAGGGCTGAGACTGTATTTAAGCATTTGAGCATAGTTGGTAAGTTTATCAAAGTCTTTGAAAATCAGTCCATGCACAGTACAATAGGTTGAGACTAGACTTTGAATTCTGCTCTGAAAATGAAGATGGCAACTATCATGTGGTAACTTAATTTTCTTCTTTACATTCTAAACAACACAAGTAGTTGTGGTAAGATGTGCTAGTACAAAAACTGCAGTCAAGAGTTGCTTGTCCTTTTGCATTTTTCTCACAAATGCTTTTTGTTTGCTTTGGTATTAGGGCTCAAATCATTAATAAAAACAGATATTCTAATAAAATGGCTATATACCCATGTTTATAAAGCATAAATGAATGGTCTTGAGACAAAATGTAGCAAGAAAGGATAAAGCAAAGTAATAGAGTCAAAATCATTTTTAAAAGGCAAACATATTCAAATTCTATATGATGATGAATCACAGTTGCATTACTGAGCCCTTTATCCAGTTTCTCAGTGAAACTGGAAGTTCCAATTGAAACTGAGTTGAATGTCTGAATGAAGCAATGAATGCAAGTAATTCTGAAATTTGAAACTATGATTTAACTGAATACCTGTTTAATTGAAACCAGTTCAATTTAGTTGAAAACAGTTATTCCAGGTAGTGCTTGTTTACAGCTGACTATTGACATGCATTAAATATCCACTGAGAACCCAATTTTGATTCCTTCCATGTCAATAACTTTACTGAAGCTAGTGATAAGAAACTTGCATATCTTTAATGTTATATCTCCCAGAAATAAAACAGTTTGAAATCTGCACAAAATTTGTAGCTCATATATTTGAGAGGATATATACAGCCTGCTAAGTTTTGTTAAATGAGTCTAACTATATGATGAACAGGTGAATTTTTAAGTTAAAATTCACAAATGTAAATTTATATCTTGAGAGTATGACACATCCATGTAATGTAGTAAATCACCTTCATTGGAAAAGCCTTTGTCTTCAACCTTCTCCAGCGCGGCCACCCAGAGCAGGGTGCTCAAGCTCTTGGCCAGGTGGCTTCTGGAGATCTCTGAGGATGAGACCCCTGTGCTGGTGCTCCATTATCCACACAGCACAGAATTGCTTCCTGATGTTACCAGGGAGAACAGTCCTGTGTTCTAGCTTGTGCCCATTACCTCTTGTCCTGGACCTGGACACCACTGAGAAGAACTTGCCTCCATCTTCCTTGATATTAATGCTAACAGTGCAGTGTTCTGTTTTCCTTAGGGTATCTTTTGTTTCCTCCTTTTTTTTCCCCCCGAATAGTGACTTAAAGACCCTACTAAGTTTCTGCAATGACTGGACTCCTGCAGTGTGCAGCTGTATTACTGGAGGTTTGTACCCTTGAGCTGGCACCTCTCTGTGACTCAGTACTGGCCTCTCCTCTCACAAGACTGCACTTGCACAATAAGTTGTCATGACACAGCTGCTGTGATAAAGATAACGTATCAAAATAACATAGATCAGCCAGGGATACTTCTACAGTTGAGTTGCATGTCTTCTAATTAAGACAGCCACATCAAATTGCACTATCTTGCTGAAAAGAAAAACCAAACCAACATGCCAAAGGAGGTTGTGGATGCCCCATCCCTGGAGACATTCAAGGCCAGTCTGGATGTAGCTCTGGGCAGCCTGGTCTAGTGGCTGGCAACCCTGCCTGTGGCAGAAGGGTTGAAACTAAATGATTTTTGAGGTCCTTTTCAACCCAGGCCATTCTATGATTCTATGATAATAGCAGCATTTTGCTATACTCATTGCAATAAACTCTTATTTAATTGAATTTCACACTTTGGGAGGGTTTGCATCCAACAGTGTAGCAGTCTATTCACAATGTAGAGAATTATAAAGTATAGAAAAGGAAACTTGATAGTCAGATTAGGGCATTTGACTGTATGAATCTAGTCCACTGAGAAAAATAGATTTACTTCTTTGCTATTAAGACATGTTGGACACACTCATATTTGTGTTTTACTACTATTTCATGGTTGTTTTTTTTTTTTTCTGGACATGTGAGGATACTTACTGTTACATAATAAAAAATTGTTGATACATTGATCTCCTATCATTACTTGTCTTCTGTGAATTTTAGCAATCTTGTGGTTTTTCCCCCTTTGCTCAGAAATCTCTAAATTTGGACCATTCCATGGCCTAGATCTCTGTGGGACTTGAGTTACAACTTCTTCGGACAGTCAGAATAGTTCACTGTTTCCTGTCTCCTACATAGACATTCTGCTCCATGGTATTCTAGGCTCTTTAAAGCTTTTAGTGAAAGACATCATAAAATTAACCTATGTAACTGCCTATGAATATAGGTACTGTATTAGCTTGTTTACCTTCATCCAAATACTTGTTAAAGTGATAACATTTATCATTTATCATAACATTTATCAGTACTATCAAGATTAATGTTTTCTGCTTTATTGAAATGAGTTAGTTTTACTTTATTGCAAGGGTTTGCTTTCAGTTTTATAAATTAAGGAATTCAGAGTTTCTTTTGCATGCATGAGGAGTTTATAAATTTGTGTTTATCTTTTTGATTTTGAATATATATATACATAATTGCCTTCAAATAAGCTTTCAATTTCTTAATGAGTTTAATTGAGTGAGATGTTTATGTATATATTTATAACCTCAGAAAGAAAAAAAAATATTTAATTTGGTAGTATTGTTTAGAACAAGATACAGGATACAAATAGGATTCCTGAGTCTTTCTTCTCTTGTTTCAAATCCAAGAAATATAGTAAGAAGAGAAACTACTTTGGTCACCTTGAAAGTAGTGCCTCCTAATTATTTCCGTGGAAGCTACAACAGATACAAAGAACACAATAACAATGTTTGATCGAGGAAATTCTCAGCTACAAAACACTATTTTTTAATGTAGTCACCACCTAAGAAAGGGATATCTGCGCCTGGGGATTGGATTAGAAGGACATAGCTGGTAATGGGAAGCTCAGCTGTAGGGACGTTTGCCAAGAGGAACTGAAAGTTTACCCTCTTAACAACACCTAATTTTTTCTTGTTTGTTTGATTATTTTTATTAGTTTTTCCATCTCCTGGCTTGCAAGTACAAAGCCTACTAGTAACTTGGCCTTACAAGTTTATGCCTTTAAGATACCACTTCCGATAACACAGATCGCTATTATTTTCTAGCAAGCCTCACTTTTAGACTTTTAATAAAGTCTAGCACCAAACATCCAAAAACCCTTGCTTCTGTTTTATTTAAGATTTGAATCTTCCTTGAGAGGATTTTATTGCTTGCTGCTATTGGCACATGAGCTAATATCCCTTCCAATCAAGCAAAGCACATAATTACTTACATGAAAAGCAAACTCTTTGGGAAAATTCTCAGCTAAACCCATCCCTTGAAGGAAAATAGGAATGGCATTGGCAATTAGATAATCTGCACTTCAGACATGAACAAACGCATTTACCAGATAATTAGTAGATATTTTTCTAAGTATTTCTGGCACTGAGATCCAAAAGCAGTGCTAAGGCAGGTAAGCTCATCTGATGAGAAAAGCCCTGTGGCTGCAACAGACTGC
Organism: Pavo muticus; assembly: GCA_016647715.1. Lineage (NCBI taxonomy): Eukaryota > Metazoa > Chordata > Aves > Galliformes > Phasianidae > Pavo > Pavo muticus. The sequence continues at coordinate 701,503 of JACDJE010000335.1, forward strand.
TAACTTGAGAGGGAGAAATGCCAGGTATTGTAACTCCTTGCATGCTTCAGACACTCAGTGTTCTTTGTCTTGAGTCTTCAGCTGCTGTTATCTATTCTTTCATGAGCTGGAAGGCAAGAAATGTCACATTCAGAGAAAAAGCAGCCTCCTGTGAACTATGTACTTATTGCTGGGTAAAAAAAAACATGCTCTGAAGACCTTGAGACTGGTATCTTGGTCAGAATAAGGTGAGGGAGCAGATACATTGAATAAAATTGCCCAGAAATAACTTCTAGTCTGTGTTAATGTTGGAAATGGGGACCAGATATATTAAGCTGTGAACAGACCCAGCAGTATTATTTTGGTAGTAATTAGTCTGCCAGTGAATTTTCTACTGAGATAGATGAGTCCAGACAATTGACATCGATCTCTGGAGGCCGATGGATTTTGGTGTGAACCACAAAGAACCTTTAGAAACAAACCCTTGTAATGCCTTTCTGTCTCCAAACGTCAGAACTTCCTTAGGAGCACCACACATTAAGTTTGAAGTTGGCAATGATGGGGTTATTCGTCTACTCTTTAACAATGATTAAAAAATTGAAAGTTACTGCAGAGACAATGTAATTTCTGTGTTTGTGTATGTACATACAGATGTATACGTATACATACAAAGAATATGTATAAATATAAATAATATGAGTGAAAAATGCCTGGCATGCTACTTTCAGTAGATAATGATCAAGAAAAAAATTGAACATATGATGGAATGATTTTATAGTTTCATTCAAAATATAAAGCATTTCAGGCTAGCCAGTGTTATTGTGAACAAATCTCTTTTTGCAAAATACAAAGTGTCTGTGATATTTGAAGCCACAAGTTTACAAAACAGTCTTTGAAATGTTCTTTTGCTTGTAGAAAGTTACTGGAAACATTTATCAGTGATCAAAATACCTGAACATTTTAACACAGTCTCCAATGTTACTGGCTTTTTCCTTTGAACCTCTGTGAATAGAAGTATGCATTTGTACTCCTACACATTACATAATGCGGAGAGTACATGCTTATCTAATAATATATAGTTATAAGTTATTTTTGATAACTGAAATGAAATGACATTTTCTCATGAGTATGCTACACATACAGTACTTAAAAATTGATTTCAATAATATTTTTTATTTTTACTTTGATACAGAACAAACACTGTGTTCAAAAATTAAATATTTTTAAAAGAATAGCGATACATTTTTCCCAGACTAGTCTTGTGATACAAACTCATAATACTATGTGCAGTGTATTATGATTGAAAAGATGATATCTTCTAATAAGTTGCATGCTTTCCTCCAAAGTATGTTAGAAATACATTGCTTCATTTGGCAAGATTTTAAAGAATCTCAGCATGTCTAATTTTAATATTTTGTTATGTGATAATTGCCAACCACAAGTTGTACAAAAATGAGAGACGGTTGTAATTCTGGCACTGTAGCCAAACACCATTTCCTCCAGAAGGCAGCTTTCGCTTTTTGTTTTATACTTGTGGTAATAGGGTGAATATTAAATGAAACTTTGTAGTTCTCAAGCATTAGAATCTATCCCATGTGTGCTGCTTTAGTTTCAACAGCTATGTAGGAAATACAGTGATATTACTTTGCTCACAGGAAAGCAAAATTCTCTAATGTTTGTAAGACATTCTGAGACCTACACACAGAAGGTCCTTTGTAAATGCCTATTTATAAAGGCACTAAACATTATTGTAGCTGTGTGGTGTTATAGATAACGTAACAGAAATGTTGTACTCATACTGGCCAAAGAAATATGAGTTGTCTAGCATGTTAAGGAAAAGTTAATGCTATTGGGAGAGACCTATTACTTTATTTGCATGCATTTATATAGCAGTTTTAATACAGAACTTGTTTATTCTGTGTTGTTATTTTTATTTTGGAAATAAGATCACAAGACTGTAAAATATCTACCTCTCACTATCTATTGAGAGAGGTATTTTTTTTAATGTAAAGTTATCTATCTGAAAGCTAGGCATCTAAACACACTAGTCATTTGTATTCTCTGTAATCAGCATAGAAAAACATGCATCTCCTGAGGGCAGTTCTTCCTTGGTATGCATCAAGAGTAGGTGGGATGAAACACCCTCTGGAGATGTCTATCTACATCCATTAACTATAGAGGGAGCCTATTTCAGATTAGCTTTAGCTACCTAGAAGTTAAAGATCTCATGGAGCTGAAGATCTCCCCCGCTGCTCCATTAGTGAAAGATGCTTCCAAACCTCAGAGATATTTAATAAAAAAGAGAGAATGAAACCCTGACCCTACTAAACTCAGTGACTCCACAGACTTCAGGCCAGCACTGCTGCTGTCAGGTTCAGGTCTGTTTATGTGTCTGCAAAATATCCAGCTTCAATCTAAGCTTTCTTCTTGTGTGAAGCTGTTTTACAAGCACAGCAAGCTTTTGCAGCTACAACATGTTGAAAACATAACTGAATTTAGGAAGAGATATAATCTATGTAATGTTTGTTCTTTACTAAAGCAAGTATTTATCTACTGCATTTAATTATTTGTTTATTCAGTTCAAGCAAATTCCTAAATATTTCCTGCCTTTATTCAATTACTTAAAACGCTGAGAATCTGGGAATTAAGGCAAAAGTAGAAATGGCAGACAGATAACTGGGGCCAGCTTTAAGCAGAGGCTGAGCACAGGTAGAAGGCAGTACCCACTTTGCTGCAATAAAATTGAATTTTGCCACCCCATACATGAAAACAAAGCAAGCTACTTTTCCCTTATCTTAAAAGTGACAAATTGAATTTTGCCTATGCTACTAAGATACTTTGATCAGGCCGTCAAATTGGTGGTCCCCTTTCTGATTTCCCAAAACTCCTGCCTCGTGCTCAGGATACTGATCATATGAGCAGGAGCAGATACTTTGTCTGACCTAGGCTGACAACAGTCAGACTTGTGGCAAACAGATAGAAGGAATTAATGTACGTTTACAGTGATGCCTTCCTATCTCATTACTGCAGAAATATTTATATCTGTACATATTCAACTAGCACTGGGCATTATTTATGTCACAGGATATCACTAAAATGGGAAAGGTTCTTGAAACACAGAAGATGTAACATCAGATGAAACAAAATTTGCTAAGAAGCATGGAGTAAGCCTGTTCACAGAAGGAATTGAGGAGATAATAAATACTAACCTCAACAAAATATATGCAACAAGAAGTGTACCCAGTATTTTGTGAAGATAGAAATCATCCAGTAACGTGCACTGATTTTAGTAGTTCATTAGCTGAGTAACAGGTATCAAGATATATACCATACTGAATACAGGTAAGTGCAGACTTCCTTTACTTCCATGTTATTCTATGTAATAGAAACTACTGAGCATTAAAATGCAGATAATAAACTGTTGGTTCTAGAGCCTGACAACAGTTTTGGTTCCTGGCTACTTATTTCATGTTCAGTCCCAGAATGTTCCAGTGAATATCTTTAGGAAATGTATCTATCATATTCTAATATACCTTATTCATAGAAGGGCTTGGACTGGAAGGGACCTTATTCAATATATTGTTATCCATTTTCAATGTTATGTTTATTCAGTCAGTGTATTTGTTATTTGATGTTTTAAACGTTTCTTGAACGGGCTGCTTTGGTGAGTTCTTGAACAGATTGCATGGCTCATCATCAAGGCAAGCCCTGGTGAATTGCAGGTAGCCACTAATATGTTTTCACGCTGTATGCAGCTAGTCTTAAAACAAGAAGCACTGGATGACATTGAAGGTGATGGTACTACTTCTATCTATTCTTAAACAATCTAAGATTCATAAGAGCTACTCTGTATGTTTTAGGTTTCTCCTTCCTAAAATAATGAGAATTTTACTATCTTAATCTGTAAACACCTTAAGAACAAACATAGCACCTGGTAGAATGTATAGGGGAAGCCTACCAGTTGGAGTTTCCGTAGATCCCTTATTTATGAAAAATGACTATGCAATCACTTTTTATAATTTGAAATTGCTAAGAAATCTCAGTATCAGGTAAGTTATCTCTTTTTTTTTTTTTTTTGACCTGAGTCTCCCATTTTTTCCCTGAGATTGGACTTGTCTGTATTTCTTCTCATTTTTTGTGATGTTATTTGCCTTCCATCCTCCTGCTAAGTTGAATGTTCTGAGAAATTCAGGGTAGTTACAAGAGTCCCATTTTTCTTCCTTTTGTATTGACCTTGTGAGACTCTTTAATAGCCTGCGCTCCTCAGCTGAGATTGCATGGGGTCAGGAAGGTCAAGATGGTTTGTGAGCTCTTCCTTGTGCGACAAGTAAGTTTTAGCCGCATATACACCTAAATACTGTCTCACGCACTGATGGCTTTCTGAAGTTGCTGTGCCCGCACACCCTTAAGAAGATGGATTGTTCATGATCTGTGTATGAGATGCCGCTGCTGTAGTCTGTCTTCAGCTCCATCTCACATATCTCACCTCTGGGCAACAGCACAGTGTAATTGATGTTCACTATGCCTCAAGGGGTTAAAGATTAATGCAGCACAAAGGTATCATGCAAGCTGCAGTTTCAAGGAGCTCAACTGTGATCTGCAATATTAGGTTTCATTAAGAAGTTAAAAAAGAAGTCGTACCAGAATGTAAATCAGGCCAGCAGCTGTAAATAGCTGAATGGAGTCATAACTTTCTGAAACATTTTGTTGCTTGAGTATATGACTTTGCCGTAAACACTGAACGGGATTATATTTGACACCAATATTTTCTTTATTACAAGTAGTGAAGCAGTATGCAAAAACAGTTGTTACTTTAAGAATTTCAGAACAATTTATGTAATGTTAAGAGTTTAAAAATATGACTGAATCCAGAAACCCTGATTTCCCTGCTTAGTTAATAAATGCTTATGGCTTCAGTGAAAAGTCACGAGGAGCAGAATAAAGTTTCTCCATAGATACCCTCCAAGTATGTATATGCCTATATGGACACAAATGCAGAAGTCAATAAATAAACATATACACATACCCTCTCACCTTCTTTTTTGATTTTTTCTATATAAGATTATATAAGATTAGCTTTGCGAACATTCTGTCAAGGACACTCATAATAGGCAGATAAAGTGTCACTGCAGTGATTGTATAAAAAGCTGAGTAACATTAAACTTTGAATGCGAATGGATTTTCTTCCAGTAACAAGCTTAGATTTCATATCTGATTTAGACTTAACAATAGCAGTATAAGGCAAAAGAAAAAAAAACCCTTTATGTATATTCTGTTTAAATTAAGTGTTCTATTTTTTAAATTAGATGTGTAGAAGTTATTTCACTGAAGCTCGAAATTAAGTTCACTGAAAGCATTTGGCAATTAGCATAAGTATCATAGGGGATGATACCAAAAATATTAAAAAATGGCATGACCTGAATATGCCATTAATATTAAAGCTGCGGTTTGGCAGATATTTAAACAATAGTGAACATCAGCCTTCTGGCCTGTCTCACTAGAGATGTCCTCAAAGAAAAGAAGTGTGTTTGGTCTTCTCTGAAGCCAGGCTCAATTTTAACAGTTTATATAAAACAATAATGTGGTTTTATCCAGTGTCATTCATTCAGCATTCTCAGGAAAGTTCATAAGGTTGGTTTAGTAAAGGTATCTCTGGTCTTCAGCCCAAGAAATTATACTAAATAGTATGTCACATGCTGGCATGAAAACTAAAGCTGATTAATTCTCAGATTCCCCAGTAGGTCTGTCCTTCTGCTGGTAATCTACACAGTCCCCTTGAAAAGAAAAAAAAAAACAAAACAAAACATAAATGAGTTGAAAACAGTAGCAAAGAACAGGCAACATGGGAAAGATGGAGTCTGATCATGACAGGCTATAAAAGCAGTGTATTGTGACATACATAGTATTTAGTATATCTATCTAGATGTGTAGAAATTTTCCTAATGGGTAGAAATTTCCACGTCTAGGATTTCTTCATTTTTAAAAATACACAGTTTACTCACAGAAATATTCAAGTTCGACAGAGGTTAGAGATTGCCATTATCCTCTTATGTGTGGTGGCTCTCCTCATGTTGACTCAGCTCCCACTTCAGTCCCCCAGTTATTTCGAACTAGCTTGCAAGCTCTCCAGACATTGTAAGTGCACAAGCCTTCAAACACCATCTGGTTTGACCATGTCAAAAGCAGCACGTGCTACTTTGTGGGAACACAGTGGGAATCATATAGCAAGTTGTTGGGAACAACAGTTACACAGTAAGTTCATTATACAAATATCAGAAGATAACCTGCCATGGTATTGTGAATCATATCACCACTGTAATGCAACGGGCTATTGTATTCTGGAGTCAAATGCTGTTAGCATTAAAAAAAGCATCAGAATACAAAAGTCTGACAGAACAAATTATGGAAATAAAAATAACTTGAAGAGGTGAGAAATACAGCATTAGAACAAACTGAGATCCCTGCATGGTCACAAATCTTTTCTAATATTATCACACTGTTTGCAAAACAGATTTTAAAGGTGCCTTTTGTTCTGAATGACAATACAAGTTACAGAGAAAATGTAAAAGTGATTTTCAGTATTAGATAGTGGTTAGTGCCAGTTTTTTTCAAGCTTTATGTAATTTTCTTTTTTTAATTGTTCTTGTTCTTTTATCTTTGATCTGATTGATTGAATCCAAACAACTGACAAACTGAATTCTTCATTGAGGGTTGTTCATTACTGTGGGTAGTAAATGTTGCCCAATCTCACCTGGTGCCTGTAGGCATGATTATAGGTAAATTCTAATTGCAATCAAATATATAAATATAAATATATAAATTTAAACTTTAGCCTAGCATATTTTGGGACGATTTTTTTTAGGAGTGCCTTGTGAGAACTGCCAAACCTTTTACATCCATGAAGTCTGAAAGAGGGGAAGAGAAATGGCTTTTGACAAAAGGATCACTCTGGAGACTCTGTGAATCATAGCAGCTACAGGTACCAGGGGTGGAAAAAGTGGAAGAACTGAGGATGCTGAAAGAGGTGAAAGGGAGCTCAACACAGGAAAGGAGGCAACTCAAGGAGGAAAAGCATTACAGTGTTTTGTAGGAACATCAAGAAGGAAGCTGGAAAATCTGGAGGAAGCTGGAGGATGTTGAGTTTAAGTTGAGGAAGAAGAGACAATGCAGAAAAACAAATTCTTTCTGAGGTGAGAACTTACTGACCTGTTTATTTTTACATTCATGAGGAATATGATGCTACTGCTGTCACTGCTACTTTTGGTACTGACATGATACAGTAGTAATGGGAGCAAAAGTAGATGTCAGACTTAAAACAAACAAAGAACACAGCAGCTTTCATTTGTATCTCTAGAGTCTCCAGCAAGCAAAACTATTTTGTTAATATTTTATTGTTATTAGTCATAAGTTCAGCAAGGGAGCTATTACAAGTGAAACACTAGAACAGACTGAGCTGACAGTAAGCTAAAACATGCCTAGGGCTACAAACTTTTTTTCTAGTATTATGACTTTCTAGTTTCTGCTTGTGATGAATAATGTGTCAAAAGAATCCCTAAACTCCATTACTGATTACTAAGGTTGCTGAACAAATGATCTGGAAAATAATACAACTTTGAAGCAACTATTTGGAAGTCACCACTATTCTTTGTTAAAATATCCGTGTTAACCTGATCTTTCAGAGTCCTAATTCAGCTGCCTTATATTTTTCCAAAATACGCTTATTTTTTCCAAATAATACTGAACTTCTACCAGAGAGGTACATTAGCAAACCTCAATCCCGAGAATGTGAATAAAACTTTTTTTTTTTTTAACTCACTTTATGCTCTACCACCAGTTGAGCAAAGTTCAGATTCTGATTCTTAACAAAAAAAGTATGATACCAACTGCTCTCCAGTTTAAGTATTGGTGGAAGGTCCATGTAAGAACTCTAGTTACTTATATTTATAGAAATGTTAATCTGAAACTCGTTCTGATGAGTGAAGGTCAGTTGTCTGAAGCTAAAAGATATTCAATTTATTTCCTAGGCTGCACTTGAGGTTGTTGCGAATTTCTGCTCGTGTATCTACTTGAACTATAGACTTTCATTTCTCTTATGCTGTTCCTTTCATTTTTAGATTCTTAAGTTGATTGGAAATGGAATTATATGGGCTAACATGTTTGGAAACAAAGTTCTCTGATATTTTACATGATGAAGGACTTCAGAAATGTTTTGTATTTTCCAGCTACAGCGACTGACCTCAACAGATACTTCCTCTTCTTATAGGCATTGCCTTACTGGTTTCTGTTGACATTATATGTAGTCTTAAGCCTATTATGTGAACTCCATATAAAGTCTCATTTAACATTCTTATTTTAACATTTTGAAAATAGCACAAAACTCCTCGCTCTCCTGGTGTTTCTGCAGCAGAATTACTACAACTTTCCATGTCATGAAACTTGCATATTTTTCTCTAATTAGCCCTGTCTACTAAATGATTCAGCTGCGAAGATAGAGTGTGAGTGAGGATGGATAATTTTAAAGTGAGCATTGCAAACAAAAGTGAATGGTGAAGATACGACAGTTTTTTCCAGTTGGAGAAACTGTTGTTTTCAGTGAGAGCCATCACAACATATGGGCTTTTAAGAGAGGATGATACAGCATATATTTCTGTTTTTTCGCTGGTGTAAATATTCTTTCCAGTAATAGAGTTCTTGTGAGGACTGGAAAGGCCTCTCTGGTCAGCATGAAGCTTGCTTTCTGCATGAGAAAACGGGAGTATGGAAAAGATGAAATTATTCTCCAGAACTGAAAGACATTTGAATTAGAAGAATTTTCCATATGTCATGGCAAATATGAGCTATTTTCATAAAATAAAACAAGAAAAACATTAACTGAAGAGGGGATCAAAAACTAAAAAAAAAAAAAGGAAAATTCTATCAGGATCATTTTTACATTGTATGTATTTTCAAAAGAAATAACCAAAGATTTTTTTTCTGGGCTAGTTATTATGAAATCAATCTACTTTCAAATGTTATGAAAAAAAAAATTCAAAATCACTCGAAGCCTGAAGAAGTGCCAATGAAGAGGATTATCAAGTAAAGTAGCTTTTACTCAATCATTGTGGTTACTTGCACGTACACAAGAACTCACAATTGTACAAGTGAGTCAGATTTTGTTGCCCAGTTGAATTGGAGGTGGAAGAGATACATAAATTTTTAGTGAATGAACTCAGATAGGCACAGCAGTCTTAAATCCATTTTCATGTGATTCAGCAGAAAAAAAGGTAAAGGCAGCTGCTTTGTTCTTACCAGCATTCTCACTGTGATAGTAAACTCACAAATGAGTCAACAAATGAGCTGGTGTTTACCATTTAAAAACGTATTGCTCATCCTTCTGTTTTAGGAAAGGTTTGGTTACATTTAATCCTTCTAATCTCTTGATTGTACAGAATTATTCCAAAGCACGTTGCCTTCCTCCCCACTGAACTCAGCCAACATGACACTATCTTGTTTTTCCTGTAATCAGAAGCTAATGGGGACTATACAAACTGCTCCCATCCCTCTACCCCATTCTTCTCCACCTCCCTCTGAGGCAATCAAACTGTGTAATCATTAGAGAGACTAATCGAGACAACAGGATTAAGATCCAGGAGCTTGCTGTAAGCCTCCACTGAGTAGTTATCTCTAAATAGGCCAAGAATAGAAGCATGAGCAAGTCAGAAGTTCTCTAGGAAAATCACTGGTCAAGTAGGAAAGAAGGATATAAACTTAATTTTGAGTAATAACATTAACTTGTGTGTAGAGTCATGGCTAATATACAGAGAGCAAGTGCATTTATTTTTTGAACGATATCTGCTATTTTTAAAATGCATCAGCATTCATATTTGGTCATTGTGTGTGCTGTGTTTCTTAGCTGTCTTACAGCATTTGTTCCTAGGTGAGAATTCTTTCTGTATGTGCATGTAGTGATGGCCTGGCAGTAAGTCTATATGCATGTGAGTGCTTATTCAGCAGAAGATGACTTAGAACCTGAGGAATAAAGTGCATTAGAAATATTCAAAAGCTCTGTGACATGTACAAAACAATGCACATAAAACAGAACTTGATCATGAAAGAAGAATCAGCTTTGAGTTCTTTGTGTGTTTGAAACCGTGTGTCCATGTAGGAATGATAGGCTTTCATTTAAATATTGTTCAAGCAAGAAGAGATGAGATTTGCAAAAGAACGGAAGAAATAAAATGAAACAAAGGACCTTCAGAGGCTGAGGGAAAATAACTTTCAGCTGTTCATTGCTAAAGATATTAGAACTAAACAGCAGATTAGACTGCCAGATTTAACAGCAGATTTATTGCCATAAAATCCTTATAAACCATTTTTTTAATATAGGAGATGGTATGTTTATAGTTGGCTATACTTCTGAAACAAAAGTCTTTAAAAGAAGAGAGTCTAAAGATGCAGCATCAATCAATCTTTAATTTTATTTTTAACAGGCCATACTTGCATATGTATATAGATATATACAGATATGTCAAGACAAAAAGTATATGCAGGGTGTGTTTTGCTTTGTGTGAGAATACATAAATACATGATACGTGAATGGAAGAAGAGTTGACTGTATATACAGTAGTTGGTAATGGGTAGGGGTAAATGCACTAGCCAGATACTAATAAAAAACACAATGTTTTATTTTTGACAGTAATTAGCTGGTGATTTATTTTACAAATGTGTCCTGGTAACCCAATAAATTTGATAATTTAGTGTTAGGCTCTTTTATTTGTAACTATCAAATATTTTACTGTGCACATCTGTGTCATAGAGAATTTCACCAATATGCTATTATTTCCCTCATTTCAATAAATTTGTTACACAAATATCAAGAGGAAAGAGTGCCTGGGAAGTTAGGAAACTACAGTTCCTGTAATAACATGCATAGACATGAGAGAGTATTATAGGCTCTGCTGAGCATTCCTTAGAGGTGTTAATGACCTTAAGCCTGTCAAGAATGTCTCCAGCTTGTACAGCAAAGACAATTCAACAGTTTAATAAAAAGGTGTAACATTTCCTACAGGTGAGCTCAAGTGATCAAAGGGTATAATGGAGCTTTTGTTACTTCATTCAAAGAATGCATTCTGGAGTTTAACCTTTGTGTTTGATGTAATGTCATCTTTGAATGCTAACAGCCTTTACTAGGAAGGATTAAGTCGTTTGAAGTGTTTTTTGGTCTTTATTTAGGGCCTGGCTTTGGAAACCAAAGAAAGTGTGGAGTAATGTGCTATAAATCACAGAAAAGCTTTAAATAGTGATATCTAGAAACATGACCAAAAGCAACGAAAGGGAAAGTCATGAGTTTGGTTAAGTTAGATTATACGACTTTTATTTTCAAGGTTGATGTCTAGAGTTCAAACATATTAGGGATCACCAGTGCCTTTGGAGAACAAAAATATTTCTAAAATCACGTGTCATTTTTGTGGGTACAGTGCATTTGCATTTCCCATAGAACTTTTACCACAGGAACTGCATAAACAACCAGCAGTAGATAGTTCCAGGAAAGCTGGAACTATACAGGCCAAATATCTTCTCCAATTGTCTGGAAGAAGTTGCTGTTCTTGTGGCAGAGAAATACCGTCTTGTGAAACCCTCACAATTTTCGCCACAACATCTGTATGAATATTACCAAGCCTATGAATATGGCTAATGGTTATACATACAGACTGGGGGAAGAGAAACTAGAGATCTGCCCTGCTGAAAGAGATTTGGAGGTCTTGGTTGACAGCAAGTTGAACATGAGTGAACAGTGTGCCCCTGCAGCCAGGAAGGATAACCGTATCCTGGGGTGCATGAAGCGTGGCATTGCTAACAGGTCAAGAAAAGTGATTGTCCGCTCTACACTGCACTGATGTAGCCTCACCTTGAGTACTGTGTGCAGTTTTGGGCACCATAAAAGTTGAAAAAGGACATAAAATCATTAGAGATTGTCCAAAGGAGGGGTAAAAAGATGGTGAAGGATCTAGAGGGTAAGAGGTATGAAGAGCAGCGGAAGCCTCTTGGTTTGTTCAGGCCAGAGCAGAGTAGCTGAGGGGAGACTTCATGGAGGCTGCAGCTCCTCACAGGGAGCGGAGGGGCAGCGCTGAGCTCTGCTCTCTGTGACAGCAACAGGGCCAGAGGGAACGACATGGAGCTGTGCCAAGGGGAGGTCAGGTTGCGAGTTAGGAAAAGGTTCTTCACCAGAGAGCAGTGGCATGGAACAGGCTCCTTAGGGCAGTGGTCACTGCACCGAGCTTGCCAGAGTTCAAGAATTGTCTGGACACTGCCCTCAGACATATGGTCTGATTTTTGGGTGGTCTTGTGTCGAGCCAGGAGTTGGACTCCATGATCTGTGGACAGTGAGGGTGGTGTGGCACAGGAACAGGTTGCTCAGAAAGGTTGTGATGCTCTGTCCCTGGAGACTTTCAAGGCCAGATTGGACCAGGCTCTGAACAACCTGATGTAGCTGTGGATGTTCCTGTTCATTGCAGGGGAGTTGAACTAAATGACCTTTAAAGATCCCTTCCAACTCTAAGGATTCTACGATTCTGTCCTTGTGGGTCCCTTCCAACTCAGGTTATTCCATTATTCTATACTGGTGTGCTATGCCAAAAAACTTTCATTTAGGGTGGTGAATGTGGCATGGATGGGAATGGTGACTTTTACCATATTATTTTAATTTTACATCAAATATCTAGTAGAGCTTACTGCCAGATAAAAAGATAGAACCGATAGCTTTGATGGATCTGCCCAGTTTTTCTCTGTTCTTAATCCACATTCTTCCTTACACTTTTCACTCAAGAACATACAGCCCAAGAATCAGAGCACCTTATTTCCTTACGTGGTGTTGGTACTTGGCAAAGCACACATACTGAGAGGTAGCATGGGGCCTGACTTGTAACTTGTAAATTCAGATGTAACACTTTCTAAATTTAAGTGAAATGTATAGGAAAAATGAACAGAAATGTCAGTAGCAGCGATGTTGGGTGCTTGTTCCTAAGTAATGAAGACTGATAGGCAATGATGATTTCTTCTAGGAGTTATTTCCAATGGATAGGTTGACTCAGGCTGAAGTTATAATATGTTGCTATCCTTTGTCATAAAATGGTTCAGGTTGTCTTTCAGAAGTAGATGTCTTGACAAAGAAAGCAGAAAGTTCTTGAGATCTACAGAATGGTTTTAGGAAAGGGTGAATGTTTTTCACATTTTGAAGAAACTCATTGAGTTTTAGCCATGCAATTGTCTTCAAAATCTGAGAAAGATTGATGTGAGAACCTAGACCCAGACCCTACTGTGTGCTGTTTCCCTGGAACCTGGGGTCAGGGACATTACTAGGAGATTCCCTAGTCTGGTTCATTGCTCTGATTATTATCCCTTAGATAGCTCAGGTTGGCAGCAGCGTCACAGAAAGAAGCCTGAAGGCTGTCAAAAGGGACTTCAGGGGACTGGAGAGGTTAGTGGATGGAGTGGAAGTCCAGGTAGTGTTTTCTTCTATCCCTTCAGTGCCTGGGAGCGATACTGAGAGGACCAGGAAAACCCATGTTATAAACACATGTCTGAGAGGCCGATGCCCACTGCAGGAATTTTGGCTTTTTTGACCATGGAGTGGTTTACTCAGCAGCTGGCCTGATGGCTATGGATGCACTCCACCTGGGTCAAAGGGGAAAAAGGATTCTGGCCCAGGAGCTGTCTGGGCTCATTGACAGGGCTTCAAACTAGGTCTGAAGTAGGGAGGGGTCTGCCCATGGCAAGATGCTGGATAACATAGCTAAGTTAGAGGGACAAAGTGCTAGTGGGGGCTCTCAACCTCCTGCATCTTATGATGAATATATTAGGTAGTGAGCTGGCAGGGCTCATCACCAATGCTTTAAACTAGATTTGATGAGGGAAGAGGATGCACTGTTGAGGAACAGAGAAGAGTCACGGAACACTGTCACTTTAGGAAGCAGTGGGAGAAAACCTCAGATTTTCCCAGAGATTTTTGGGAGGGCTCCTGTGAGAAGGTAATGCAGCCAAAAGTCCAGCTGAAGTGCCTCTGTACTAATGCATGCAGTGTGGGAAGTAAGTAGGAGGAATTGGAAACCATGGTGCAATTGGAAAACTACTATCTTACTTCTATCACTGAAATATGGTGGGATGACTCACATAACTGGGATACCATGGCTGGAGGGCTGTGAGCTTTTTAAAAGGAATAGGCAAGCTAGGAGGGGTGGAGGAGTTGCCCTCTATGTTAAGAAGTGGAGAAGACTCTGAGGTGACCTGATAGCAGCCTTTCAGTATCTAAAGGGGAGCTACAGGAAAGAAGGGAACAGGCTCTTGAGCAGCATCTGCGGTGACAGAACAAGGGGAAATGACTTCAAGCTTGAAGAGGTAGATTTAGGTTGTATATAAGGAAAATGTCTTTTACAATGAGGGAGGTGAGGCACTGGAACAGGTTGCCTAGAAATGTGGTTGATGCTTTGTCTTTGGAGACTTTCAATGTGAGGCTGGATCAAGCCCTGGGCAACCTGATTTAGCTGTGTTTGTCCCTGTTTATTGCAGGGGTTTGGGGCTAGATGACCTTTAAAAGTCCCTTCCAACTCTAAGGATTCTATGATTCTACAATTCTGTGATGTCTTGGTTGAGTTTGTGATCTTGAGGAATGTGGGCCTGGCAAAAAGCAGAGTCAGGACCATCAACTTCAGGAAAGCAAACTTCACACTGTTTAAGAAATTGTTGATTGAGATCCTTCGGGAAACCCTCTTAAGGCACAAAAGAACATAACAGAGCTGGCAGCACTTTAAGGATGCCTTTCTGAGAGCACAAGAGCTCTCCATTCCCCAGAATAAGAAATCAGACAAAAAAGGCAGGAAACCAGCATGGCTGAGTAAGGACCTGCTGCTGGTCAGGCTGTGGGAAAAAGGGAAAAGTATAAGCAGTGGAAGTGGGGTAAAAAATAGAGCTGCTGTTTGGATGTGCAGGGATGGGGTCAGGAAAGCCAAGGAACAGACAGAATTGAACTTGGTAAGGGATATGAAAAACAACAAGAAAGGATTCTTCAGATACCTTGGTCAGAAGAGGCAGGCAAAGGAGAGTGTACCCCCCCAATAAATGGAAAGGGAGAAAATGAAAAGGCCTTCTCAGACATGGAGAATGCTGGAGTACTTGAGTTCTTTGCCTCGTTCTTCACTGCCAGACAGGCTTCCCATGTCTCTCGTGTCCCAGAACTTCTAAGCAGGAGTTCAAAGAGCAAAATCCCTTCCAGTGTAAGAGTGGAGAAAGCTCAAGTGACTCATGAGGCTGAATGTGTACACATCTATGGAGCCAGATGACAAGCAACCCAGGGTTCTGAAGGAATTGGCCATTGTGGTTTCTAAGTCATTCTCCATTATATTTGAAAAGTCATGACTGTCAGAAGTCCCTGGCACCTGGAAAAAGGGAAACATCATTACCATATTCAAGAAAGGGAGAAAGGAAGACCCGGGAAACTACAGGCCGGTGAACCTCATGTCTGTGCCTGGGAGGATCAATATAGATCCTCCTGGATCTATATTAAGGCACGTGCAATGTGAGGAGGTGATCTGAGACAGCCAGCATGGCTTTCCCCAGAGCATATAATGCCTGACTGATCTGGTGGCCTTTTATGATGGAGTGATGGCATCAGTGGACAAAGGAAAGACAAACAGCATCGTCTACCTGGTCTTGTGCAAGGCCTTTGACATGGTCCCACACCATATCCTTATCTCTAAATTGGAGAGATACTGATTTGAAGGCTGGACTATTAGGTGAATAATGAATTGGTTGGATGGTCAAAGCCAGAGAGCTGTTGTTAATAGCTCTATGTCCATGTCACAAGTGGTGTCCCCCAGGGTTTTGTCTTGGGACCAATGATCTTCGATATTTTTATCAATCACATAGATGATGAGATTGAGTGTACCCTCAGTAAATATGCTGATGAGACCAAGCTGGGTGGTGGAGTTGACACAATAGAAAGGAGGGACAGCATCCAGAGGGACCGGGACACTCTTGAAAACTGGGCACAGAAGAATCTAATCAGGTTTAAGAAGGCCAATGCAAGGTGTTGCTCTTGTTTTGAGGCAGTCCCAGATATGAGCACAGACTGGGAGAATTCACTGAGAGCAGTCCTGCAGAGAAGGGCTTGGGGGTCCTGATGAAAAAAGACTGGACACGAGCCAGCAGTGCGCTCTTGCAGCCTGGAAAGCCAATAGTCTTCTGGACTGCATCAAAATAGGAGTGGCCAGCAGGGAGAGGGAGATGATTATCACCCTCTATCTACTCTGCCCTTGTGAGGCCCTGTCAGGGTACCGTATCCCAGCCTGAAGCCTCCAGTACAGGAAGGATGTGAAGCTGTTGGAGTGGGTCCAGAGGAGGGCCATGAAGGTACTAAGAGGGCTGGAGCACCTGTCATGTGATTAAAGACTGAGAGAGCTGGACTAGTTTAGCTTGGAGGAGAGAAGGCTCTAGGGAGACCTCACTGCAGCCTTCTAGTACTTGAAGAAACTTTACAAGCAGGAGGGGGACTGATTTTTTACAATCTGATAATGATGGAGCAAGGGGGAATGGCTTTAAACTAGAAGAGGGGAGATTTAGTTAAGATGTTAGAAATAAGTTTTTTATTCTGAGGGTGGTGAGGCACTGGGACAGGTTGCCCAGCAAGTCTGTGGTTGCCCCATCTCTGGAGGTATTCACGGCCAGGTTGGATGGGGCCCTGGGCAGACTGATCTAGTGGTTGGCAGCCCTACCCATGGCATTGGGGTTGGAACTACATAATATTTAAGGTCCCTTCCAACCTAAGGCATTCTATGATTCTTTGTTCTATGAGAAGAGGTAGATGAGCCATCTTTTGAGAAAGCTTCCTTGTCTGATTTTTGGGCCTTGCCCTCCAGTCGCATCTCCCAGTTTTCCAACACTGGAGGCCTAAGAAGGCAACCACAAGAGACACATTTTAGATTGCCAGAAACAACTGCATTCTTGTAATTTCTAAAGTTCAGAGTTAGATTCATTCTCTCAAGCCACTGCCTTCAGTGATCATTTAATTTTGCTACAAATATCACCTTACAGTTGGCACTGGAACTTCAAACTAATGAGTCCCTGGTTGTACATTAATATCTATCAATTGCCAGAGCTCTGAAGTGTTTCATAAATGAGCAGTGGAATTTATTTGTGTCTTTGAAGTATTTGCACGCAAATGGAACACAGATCTTAAACTCCATCACTACTGCTGGCTTGGGAATGTTCAGCCTGCTGAGTCAGGTCAACATGAAAGTCTTTTGAAACAGTGTCCTGGGTGGAAGGTACACTGCAGAGATGTTCTGAGTGAAGGTCACAGGTAAAATGCACAGATAACAGAAACCTTCATAAAAGTGATTTTTTTTTTTTTTTTTTTTTTTTTTTTAAGATCTAATTTCCTTTATGATGACTTTTACCAACCCATATCTTTCCTGTGAGGAAAGGTCCAGTTTTTTATTTGATATTCAGAAGTCTTTGGATTTCTGAGTTGGATTGAATCTTCGGACTTCATGGAAGAATGTTTCAGGGTTATTTCAGATAATCACAGGCTAGAAGCAAGCGTCAAAAGGACTAGAGAAGGGAAGGGAGAACACTATGTGACACATCTGACTATGGTAGATGGACATTGTTCATCTCTCGCAGAAGAGTCTTCAAATGATTGAAGTATCAATGAAAGTAAAGATGAAGTAAAGGAATCCAAAGGAAGTTTTGGGAATCCAGATGTTGCTCTAAGTTTTATATCCCATTTTCTCTGAGTGGTAGTAGAAAATCTTTTACTATAATCTTCCTTAAAGCAGAACAGATATATTTTGAATATTTTTTAATAAATGACTTGTAATGAATGTTCAGAGAGTAAAAATTATTTTCAGAGAATTAGATAGTTTGAAACAACGGAAAATTTTATGAGTAATATGGTCATTTTCTGTCCTATTTAAATCATTAAGTGTATAAATAATTTAACAAACTGTTCAATAAATCTCTAGGCGACAAATGTTATTTTTATAATACCTTTCACCTTCTCCACCCCGGTTCTGTGAACTTTCATTCCTGTTTCCCCATAATTAGTTTGAAATTGACCTTCCTCAGTTTAGGTACCAAACATGTCTTGGGTCCACTCATGCAGGCAAGAACAGTAGGATTTTAGGAAGAGGAAGGAGTTAAACGTTTAAGGAAAAAATCCCCAAGTTTAGGGCGTAAGTATAGGCAGATTTCAATATGTGAAATAGATTATGTTGTAGCACCTCTTTAGTTGGACACATAACTGTTTCATAATAATCAAATAGTTGAAGGAAAATGTTATCTCTCCTGAAGCCAGTGAATGTGGAACTTTACTCTAGAAGCCTTCTCCATAGTTCTCTTGTCAATGCCAAGTGGATTGCTTGCCAATCCAGACATAGTGAATAGTGGCGAACAAATATAATAGATATGTGTGCCTGTATGAAAGATCAGAACAAACTAGTGGTCCAAAGGAACAGAAATCCCACTTCTGCCTTTATCATAGTTTCTGGTATTCTATTCTAAGTCTTCTAATGCACTGTGATATTCTGTTTAGGATGTTTATTTTCTTTTATGTCCCCAATATCTATTGCCCAGAATGTGTTGGACAACTTATCCAAACCTATTCAGTTGAAATTCTTGGCCTTAGAAAAAGAAAAATGTAGTATGTTCATTTATGATATTACTTCATTTCCATTTCTCTAACTGTTAGAGAAAACAGCCCTCTACAGGATTAGAAATAGATTAACATTTATATTGCTGTTAGCTATAAATCTAGGTTTTGGATAGTGCATACTTAGGTGTAAGCTTTAGGGCCACAGATTTAAACGTATTTATTTTCTTCTATGAATACTGGCAAGCCCATATAAATAATGTCCTGCTTATTAACCAGCCTATATAGTGATTCATCTTTGTGAACAGTGTGTGTGTTTCATCACCAGCATAATTTTTTTCCCCATTTCATTAAAAGTTGCAGGTTTTTTTATGAGAATAGAATCCTGATCCTGTAAATCTATTTGAAGGAATTAAATGAACACATATACTGAGTGAATGTGTACTTTATGAATAAATCTACACTACAATTTTGATTATAGAAGCATCAGCAATCTAAAAAAATGAACACTGCTTAGTGTTCTTTACGTCTTTACTGATAAACTACGAGAAAAGTGGCTGATGTTTCTAACCAGTGGAAAATCCTGACAAGGATTTATAAAATCATGCTTGAGGTCCACTTGCTGAAATCACTATTTCCTCCTTTTACTACTGCTGATGACAGAAATGGTGGTGTTTTATATCCATATGTTTATTTAATATGTGTATTATGAAAAGGAATTTTTACTGTAGAAGTTGTCCTTAATCCATGACACAGCGTTATTGTGTTTAAAAAGTTGTACCCAGTGGAAGGATAGGTGGTTTTACATTACAGAAACCTAGACAGCTAAGCTTTCTGTAGAAAGGCAAATTAACTGACTGGAATGTCCCTACTTGTACACCGAACAACCATTTTAATCATCCTTTATTTTTGTAAATGGTGTTGTAAGGAAATCTATTGGCAATTTTGTTGTTGTTTTTATCTGGCCTCATTTGCCTAATCCTAAATGACTCCGTAGCCTGACCAGCCATGATATGCGTGGTCTGTCTGTTGCTATAATTGCAGGGATTAATTGACCTGTGTGAACTGCCACTATCAAAAAAAATGTTGAATGGCTAAGTTCTATGAGTTCTGAGTTATATTGCATATAGGAAAGTGACTATATTTGGGACTTCTGCCACCTTTTCAAATTTAATTCAAATTAGATACTGGATTTAAAAATAAGGGGAGAAATGGTGAAAGCTGAAAGTCTTAGTTCTTTGTTTTCATAGGAAATAAAATTAAAATTTAGATGCAAATGTGAGACAACTAGACTTCCCATTCCCCCCCCCCCCATAGTTATTAGAGAAAGTGTGTCTCTATGCATGTAGAAAATTAGAAACTTTCTAACACTGTGTCTTATTAGAGTGTACAGGTTCAAATCTGAAGTATTTTGTCACTAGTGTAATTCCCATTTTCCACGAATGTCTTAGCTAGATTCTTTTGAATCTGAAAAGAGAATATGAAGAACACACCAGGCTCACCTTTGTCAGTAAGATTTTAAAGTCCAGTATGCTTACTGCTCTATGCACAGCAACTTAAACATTTGTCCCCTGCAAGAAGAATCCACTGGGAATACTTATAGACAGTGAATGGGGAAAATAAATAAATAAATAAAAACTTTGGATTGTGTTTCTTAGTTGATTTTGTGATTGAATTTGGCAATAAGCAAAATGTATTGATCTGTGTTAGATGAAAAAAGTACTCCATGCGTTTGGCATTGTGCAATACTGACATGGAACTATAATACTTTTTTTTCAGTGCAGTGAGTAACAGCTACATATCTGTTACCAAACCTTTCTTTTTCATTAGAGCCAAACTTCCGTCAGTCTGTGCTTCAGTTATAGCCTGAGGTTTTGTGTCAAAAGAAATGTGACAAATGAAATATATGATTTTTCCAAATGACTTTCTTGGACCTCTAATATTTCCTGACCAAATGATCAGAGAGTACTAGCAGCATCATATTCTTTTTCTTGCTCCAGTTTTCTTCTTTGTTTTGAAGACCATGTGATTGTTCTTTGCCTTTATCTCCTTGTTTCTTGCATGCCACATGCAACTGCTCTGCTAGGTCTCACTTATGTTTTATTTGCAGCAGGAAAAGCATTGTCTTTATTGTAGCCATGTACTAATATAGTTGTATTTAGGAATGTGAACATTTTATTCTTAGACATTTTATAAAATGAACTCTAGGGAAAGGGTGGGATTTGGCACTTGTGTTGTTAATTACACATTCCCAATTCACCTCTTTGGGAAGAGAGCACCACAAATTAAAAGTACTTTTTAGGTGTTAGCATGGAATTTCAAACGTTTGGAGGAGAGACTTCTGGCTGATTGAGTGTACACATTAGGTTATCCTTTTCTTCTTACAGTTAGCACTCCAGGTAAAAATCAGCGAGCCATCATAGAAGGCTCATACTTTCTTTGTTCAGGCTTGTACTCATGTTATCTGAATACTGTGGTTAAGTTATAGTTTAGCTTTAATATTTCACGCACCTTGGGTATGGAATAAGTTGTCTTCCTCATGGGCATTTCTAGAATTAAAGGTATTAGTGATGCAGTTTCTGTTAAATCATGATCTTATCTCACTGTTTTCTCAGAGAAAATGTAATTTCATTTCAACCAAACTTCTCCACAGTATAACTGAAAAGAAATAGGGAAGTCAGACCAGCTTTCTGCAAAGTATTATGGGAGAAATGCACTACTGTAATGAAACACGTGTGTGTTTGTGTGTGTACACTTGTGTGTATATGTGCACATGGTGGCATATAGCAGAAGACTGAGAGAAGGAATATTAGGACTGTTTCTCTGAGATACCTTCCAGGAAGATGATTTAGCCTAGAGAAATTAAATGGAGAATACTCTAATTGGAAAAACATGTAACTTGTCACAGTGTAACAGTTATTAGACACTAAGTATGCATCTAATTCTGAGGTTGTATAAATGTCCATAGATTTGACCAATAAAGATGAAAATAAGAATTACTTTCTTAGCACCCAAAAATTCAGGTCCATGGCAATTTTTTCCTGTTTGCCGTGACATTTCACAACACAAACTAAAAGAAAAAACTGATGCTAACATACTCATTTATACTACTGTTATTAAACATATTTCCACTGTCAGTTCTGCAAAGTCTTTGGCAGGCGAACATTTTGAGTTTCAAACAGAAGTAAAGGTGCAACAACTTTCAACACTTTGCCAATTGCTAAAGGAAAAAAGAGATATGCACAGGACTCTGATCTGTACTGTCATGAAGTGGAAATAGTACCACTGGATTTTAAGGTTAGACTATGCCAGACTTTCTTTCCTGCGTTACAGCTTTGAAGTAAAGCTGACTGTTTTCATCATAAACATGAGTAGTAGCATTCAAAACATGATTAAAGGACCTTAGGTTACCTTCCTAGTCTCAAACAACCTAACTGAAAACTAAAAGGATGGGAATGATAAACATGGATATGTGATCATACTGGGAAGGAAAAACAGCTACATCTGTTTTTCTCTCTCAACATTTTTTATGTAAAGTATTCTAGAATAAAAGTCTTTGTTCATAGAAGTATAGACCTTCATAAGGAAGTGGATGTTCTTACCTGCGAGTTGTAGCTGAGGCCTCTTTCTATGAATGTAGCTTATCTTCTCTTGCCTGTATCGTGAGTTATGATTTACTGTTTGGTACCCAGTGTAATGTCAGGATGGGGGCTCCAACTAGTCAAGAATGGAAGCTGTTTTCTTTTCTTTTTTTTTTTTTTTTCCTAGAAAAATTACAAATCTGAAACAATCCCAGGTTTTCAGAAGTGATAGAATTAACCTAAAATCTTCTGTGAGCATATTTGCTTTCTAAAAGAAGAAATAATTTCTAACATTTTAGACAAACTGAGGCCCTGTTTTCATGGCTGTTCTTTGGCTTTGCAGGCCCTGAGCCTGCCATGAGCCTGCAGAGAGTCAGGGTTCATTTGGGGTCCGAGAGCTTGAAGCCTGGAGAGCAGCAGATAGAAAATCAGAGTTTTACATATTGATAATGAAGTTTGTTGAAACACACGTAAGTCCCCAAATATTTTGCTTTTGAGCAAAGTTTTCTGTCAACCTCTCCTCCCCTCCCCTTTCCCTCAGAACGCGAACAAGCTGGATAATTTTGGATGAGCTGCAGGCAGGCATTTTTGCTTGTTTGCAAGTGCTCTTTACCCTCGAGGAGAAAGGGCATCATCTTACAATCCCCCCTGTCAGCAGCTGTTGAACTGGGTAAAAGCACAGTCTCAAGATAGCAAAGTACAGGATCACTTCAGATTTGATGAGAAGGCTTTGCTGAGTCTAAGCCTTAGATAATGCATCTCTTTCTTTGTGTGTGACAGTGAGTTCTTACAGGAAATATAGAGTCTCAGACCACGGTGCTTCCAGTACTGAAGCACAGGCTTCCCTGGAGCCACCTATTTATCCTTAACATCAGCACAGGTTAGTAGGCTTCTCTACTAGAAGTGGGAAGGCAGCAACACTTAGGAATTCCTGTCTGCTTTCCACATATTATAGCCCTAAGGGAAGGTCAGCTTCTCATTTCTGTCCTTTCCTCAGTCATTCTGTACTCTGTGGTGCCAGCTAGTTTAAAGAGACAAAAATTCTTCAAGAATTATTTTATTATATACTCATTAACAAAGTAGAAAACTGCATTTGCCCTCTTGTCAGATAGATTTGGTAAGAAATCCAGGTTTTAAAATGATGGTATTAAGAACTGGTGAGTGACACAGCTACAGTCTTCTAGCTCAAAGACAGCAATGGAGATGCTGCTAATGTTCATAATGCAAGAGGAAAATTTATACGCTGTTGTAGTAAATTCCAAGGGCATTATGTTCATTCCAGTTGATAAACAGCCTATAGAGGCTGAGAAGTTGGCATGAAGTTGCTTGTCCCATGGCACAAATTCTCTTCAAATACTGGCACAGAAACATTTTGAAGAAAACTGCTGGATGTGTACAGTCTTGAGAAGCTGCAGATTTCAACAAACGTCATATTCTGGCTTAAGTTCATTTTGGGTCATTGGAAGAGTATGTAAAGACTATGTAAAGAAAGCAGAATAACTGCCCTGAATTGCTGCATAATGTTCCCTTACGTTGTTAAATAGCTGTTCCTCTGCAGGCTGATACTAGATGCTGTCCTTAAACAAACAGCACACTAATTTTCCAATAGATGCTGCCAACCAAAATCCAACATCAATGACAAAAGAAGAGATGATAAAATTTTGAACATGCTTGGGACCTCCTAGGCTAAAAAGCAAAAGTTGAAACAGTTTAAGCAGTGGTTTACTGTTTCACAAATAATTTGGGGACTCTGTTTGACTTGCTTAGATCTAAATATTTTTTTCTAACCAGTGTTGTGTACCTTTGGAAAGACATAATTTAAAAGTAGCTGCCTGTGTACTGATTTATTTGTTCTTAGGGAAATTAAAGTAGGATGTAATCCTTCTGGCTCAATTTTTCTAAGGAACTTTTCATCATAACCTCTCTTTGATAAAGTGGGGCAATTCTGGGTAATGCGAGAGTGTGAGGGGTGACAAGAGAGACTGTAAAGCTCTTCACTTGGCACAGAGGACTTTTTTTCTCCCATAGATGAGTTAAAACCTATTTTCAGCTTCTGAGCATTTTTCTAATCTTGTATGTTCCTTTCAGCTCTTTCAGCATGCAGAGCATGTTTGCGAACAAGATAATATAGGCAGGATCACCAGCTGGTTATAGGTGTTGCTCATAGGTCTGTGTGTAAGTAAGGATAAACAAAAGAGTTTATTTTTCTGGACAAGAAAAATACTGTGTTTTAGTCAGGTGAAATAGGCTCAGTGCTGTCTTAACCCAGCTCCTACAAACAAAGCCTTTGCAGTGGATTAAAATCTTAACCTTTGATTCCTTATAATGAGGGTAAAATCATTAAAAAAAAAAAAAAAAAAAAA
>JACDJE010000335.1:726640-754052 GCA_016647715.1 Pavo muticus
AAGTATCTATTCAGATGTGAATTTAAAAGTTTGTTAAGCTAAGCCATCTACATTAAGCAAAGCTACTGTGGAAAATGTTTTATTGCACATCAAATTGAGAGACTATAGGATTCCAGGAAGAAATACATAATTCCAGGAATTATTTAGATGTTTACAAATGCTAAGTTTCAAGTAGGCCAAGACATGTACGACCAAGTTCCCAAAAAAGCCAGTGGTGATAAAGCTTGGCCATTTTTTTGTGTATCAGAAAACCCTTCTTGATAAAGTTAACCTAGCCCTGCTTAGATTTTAACCTTGTGCACTGGTTTCCCTGCACAAATTGAGACAAACAGACTTGGCCCTTTTCTGATTTGTCTGTTAGTCTCTTATTCTCATGTTTGAGAAATAAAAACCTCTCAGTCAGTCAGCAGTCTGGTATGTGATATGGTGCAGATTATGTGAGCAGCAAACATAGCCTCAGAGATGGCATGTGAATAATTGCTGCTGAGCTGCTGGAGATGCCAATCTGGCACACAGGATGGTGCCTGTTGAAGAGTGTAGCCGGAAAAGTCATCATTCCCTTCCTCGTCTTTTCTGTACACTGGGTGGGAAGACTCCAGTACCCATTAGGCTTTTTGTTCACTATCACTATCACTCATAAGCAGCTGTCACATATCGTGTTTTCCATCCTTTCAAGCATCAGATGTGGTACTACTGAATAGCTGCAGCACATTGATTCTGGAGCGGTGGTTACACTGGGTTGCTGAGTGACTATTAACAGTGGCAGGTCGACACAATTCTTCCCAGTATTACTCCTAAGGGGGTCCTCAGTAAAGAAGCAGAATGATTTTTGAAGTTTCTTTTTCTATCGTACTGCCAAGAGCTTCCAAATAAAACCCCTATTGCTCCTGCTATTAGAGTGGAGGCTGGCGCTATGCACTTGTGGAGAGTTCGCTGAGCTCAGCGTGGATTCTGGCATTTCAAAGCTAGCGCTGTTCGATGTGTAATTCAAGCAGAAAAGCGCTTACACCCATTGCCCTGTTGTGGGCCAAGTCAACTGCCCTGATGAATTTACAGCCTTTAGCATTTCATAGCTACTTAGCTTTAAGCATGACTCCTTCTGACCCCTGCCCCTCCCAGGCTGGAATAACAGGCCGTTCAGTACCTTACCTAATTGGTAAAGCAAGATAATAATGAGAGTAAAAGAGACACGAAGACAGATCATGCCTAAATGAACACGGGGAAGCTTAACCAGCAGGAATAAGAATAACTAAGATCTTGTGTCTATTGTTTGCATAACATCCTGTTTTTATAAATGTGGCTTCCTATCAACACTTCAGTCACACTTATGAACACACAGAAAAGGACGAATACAGATTCTTGTGACACAGTAGGGGTGACTGCACAACACAAACTGAGTTGCTGTATATCTTTTCAGAACAAGAAAAAAAAAAATCCTGTACACTTTTTTTGCCAAAGGCCCCAGTATCAGACTGCAGAGTATTTTAGAAATGGCCAATTTAGTAACACAAAGGAAATAAAAATTCATCTTTGTACATCTAAATTTATTTTAAAACTGACTCTGTAGAGCCAAGATCTCTATAACTCTTGTAAAAGCATTATTCCAGCCTTTTTTTGGATTCCTTAAAAGTGCTTATCAAGATGAATGAGAACAGTGGTGTGTAATTTCAAAAATGTAATTGCTTTTCTCTCCAGCTTTCTCTAAGCATTTTCAAGGTCAGCCATAAAAAGGGACAGATAAACCTATAATCCAAGTCTTCTCCTGGTGTTCCAGCCAGTGCACATTACTCCCTGAATAAAAGTCTTGCAACTTCTTGAATTATTCAGCTCCACATTTTCCTCTCTGTAAAGAGAATCTGAAACTCCTACCATTTTATGTGTCATGCTGTAACATTAAAAACTGAGTGATCATGAAGAAAAAGTATACTTCCAAGTATTTTGAAGAACAGTTGCAAAACAATGAGCAAAAGATAAAACTGTGTCATCCACAGCCTTCATAAGCCCAATTTTTTTCTTTTTCAGACTGATATATAAGGAAAAGACCCACTGAGAGGGGCTGTAAAACTCCAGCTTATATCCTTTGCATGCTATCTACAGGCCTACTTGAGAAGGTGGTTGCTTTCCCATGAGTTTGTTCTCTCTGCTCAGGCCACAACTTCTGCTGCTGTGATTGTCATTCTCACAACAGGATTCTTCTCTGGAGGGTCTCAGGAAAGGGGAACTCCATTGCTGCATTGTCCCTATATGCACAGCTGAGACATTTCCCAGGACATGGTCCCACAGTGTGATGTTAACCCTTATGCCATGCTGTGACGATGGAGATGGTATGCAGTAGAAAGGGAAAATGTAGTTGCTGAGGTATGCATTCTTTGTATACATAGAAATTGTGGCTGTCCTATAAATACATAGCTTCATGCCACGTCTTTACTGGAAGTTGTGGTACTAGATTCTGCTTCATTTCAATCATCACCAAAGAAAAAGGTGAAACTCCTTACAAAAAAAATGCCAGCAACATAAAATTCTCATTTTCATAATGATTTTCTTAAATCTTATTAGTATTCCATTACTAGTAGTATTAGTACTAAACAAAATTAATTGCATAGCCCAGGGAGAATCTGCACTATCTTAAAACGGATGTACTTCACAGCACATTTGAGTTTTATTTTTTCATTAGCAGCAGAGTTCTGGATCCTTGTTTAGGTTTATAAACTGCTGGTCCAGTCTCCTGCTTGTCTAGTTCTTTTTTTGGACTCATTGGGCTGTTCCAGGAGGGATTTCATTTTCAGTGTTATGCAAGGATGGAAAGGATATTTGGAGCATTGTAATTTTCTAAATATTCGTCATTGTTACTGATTTCTGAGCAAAAATGTGTGATAAATACAACTATTTTGTACACAGTTTCTCTGTTGTTTTGTAACTGCAGTTTCTTGAATAAAGCTGTATAGGAGACCAGAAAAAAATGGCTATGAAGACAGATTAGGTAGAAAGAAAGAAGTGGAAAAAAATGGACTTTTCTATTAAGATCTCTTTTGGGATTTACTTCTTTGATTGAAAACAAATTTTTTGGAAGACTCAGATTTTTTCAAACAAAATTTATGCTCAGTCCCAGAGGTCCTCTATGATTATCGTATGGAAGATCTATCAGGAGGAAGGTTATGGCTGTCACTGAACCTGTAAGGTGAAAGAGGACACAGCACTTTGCATTGCCACTTGATGGACTCCAGTCTATGTTTCTTGATCATGTAGAATACGTTCTGGTACTAGTGACCCTTCTCATGTTTATTCTGGATTTGAATGTGAGCTCTTATTTTCATTGTGCTACTGTCCAACCTAGCAAGACACACTTACTTGTGCATAAAAATGTTTTTACCATAAAAGCAATTTAATTTCCTTTGGGATGGGAGAGGAGGTTTCAAGAAAAAAGTTAAACAGCATTAACTGGAAAGATAGTTTGCATTTAGTGTGCTCTCGTGTGCATTTTCTGTTTAGCTGTCTGCCTGTCCATATCTAATATGACATTAACAGTCTACTCATGTGACATTTGCTCATCAATTCCAAAAAAAGAGAATAATTGTTAAAAAAACGAACAAACAAAAATAAATGAAGACAATATGTAACTTTTCAGGATTGCTGTTGGTTATTTTTGTAATTTGGGGCTGCAAATGTAGGCACAATTCTTCTGTAAGAATCTAGGAATTGATAAATATTCTGCACCTTTGGATCGTGCTACTTTTGTTGTGATTTACAATGATAATCCAAATGGAACTTTGTTGACAAAAATTGCATGTGAGGACAGGCAATTGGTAGGAGTTCTTCTGAAGAACTGTGTGTTACTAATTTAGTTTCTCACTCTGATCTACCAGAAATCTGATTCATTAATCTTCTAGACATACTGGAATATCCCATCTATTTTAATAACCACAGGAAGATAGAAATAGTTGAGAGTCTTGTGATTATGATTGATCTTTGTTAGGTAATCTATGGGATACACTCTATTAGATTATGTTGATCGACTGTATTTGAGTTTGTGATGTTCAATTAATTTTTTAAGGGTTCCAAAGTCTGGATTGCTGTCGATTAGCATTGTTATAAATGGACATAAATATGTTCCACTAACCATAGCCAATTGAACTTGAAGATTTTTGTAGTGAAATTATTCCAAAATCAATTATTCATAAGTAGTTCAAATGATGATCAAGTTTAATGCAATGCCTAGTCAACAGAAGTAGGATAACTATTCAGAGACTCTTCTTTGATAGGACAGTTTACTTTGTTTCCTGGCAGTTCTAAATTGATTACTGGCCAAATTGCTCTGATTTTTCTATTATATCGCATTGTATTTGCGTATGTACCTTATGTTTCATTTGCTGGCATAGATTTCAGTAATGGATTTTCTTGAGTTTGGCAAGTGGAGCCCACATCATTCTCTGCCATTGTGGCTGTAGATTTTAAAGGGATCCTTACAAACTGAAATGTCAATAATTTTTAATGTTGTTTTCCACTTTCCTGGAAAGGTATTGCTCCTTCTAAGTTGAGAAGGTTTAGAAATCCCTACTAGATAAAACTTTCATGGCTTTCATAAGAGTGGATGTGAGGCCATTACCTGGAAGTAAGCTACCCTCCACAAAACTCTCTGGCATGGAGTATCAATCTCTATTTTGAATTTTGTAAAGCAATTACTATTTCAGAGATCACCATTGGCTTTTTTTTTTTTGGTCCATTTTGTGTCTCACAGCAAGCAACATAATGACAAAATAATTCCAGATCATTTCTGGGGGCAGATGACAGAAAGATCAATAGTGTTGCAAGAAAAGAGGAAGGTATCATTGTGGGTATCATCTACTCTACGGCTGGTCATGTAAGAGTGAGAACATTATCTGCTTTGTCTAAACTCCTCTTAGCAGAAGAGATAGTTTTATACCAACGATGGGGTTTGCAGGGAATGTCTTCCTTGTTGAATGGGGATTAAATTGTTTGCATTTCAGGTATTTTAGAACATTCAAAGCTATTTCCAATGCATGGAAATTCTTCTCCTGTGCAGAGTCAGAGAAAATTGTAATTTACTACTCTGTTCAATCAGCTCAGCTGAAAAGGAGCTTTTGTCTGAGGCGTTTCCCATGTTAGCTTGCAGTAGTACATTTATCCCTAAAGAAAGAAGAGACAGTGATATTCTATCTCTTGGATATTGGTCTATCTCCAAAATCAGATGACACAGTGCACCTTCACAAGCCAAATTAATCAATTTAATTACGAGTATCTTGAGGGGTTTCTTTCTATTAGAAAGAGCCTGCTTACATCACGCTGTTCCAAAATAATCCTATCAGTGCATTTACCCAAGCAGATGAATCTTGAGCTGTCCTCTGGGCTTCAAAAAAATATGTAATATCTTGCTGTAATAATATTAACAGAGAAATGGAGAAAGGTTCAGTTACTAACACCACACAATCCACCTCAAACCTTGTTTTTTTAAAATGTTTTTTCAAATCAGAAGTGTAATTTAAGGATAAGACATTGTTAGCTGTTCTGCCTTGCTTGGGGCTTTGCTGCAGAGTGACAGGTCTTTTTTCCTTCGTAGAGTGAGTGCTCTAATTACACCTACTGTAAGTCAGAGCTACATTACTACAGCATCAATGCAAATGTCAGATGTCTTTTCACTTTAAACTGTCTAATCTCTAATAACACTGTCTCATTTTCAGGAAGACTTTTTAGGAAATTTCTTTATATTTAGATACCCTTTATTTGTCTCCTTCATCTTTATGTCACTAATTGTGTTCTATATCATATTTCTTTTCAGAGGTCTGAGTGTAATGCTTTGAAAGTTTATATGTTAATTGGCAAGGTCAAAAGAAAGAGAAAACATGTTCTGATTGCTCAGTGACACATAATGTGATTCGAAATAGAAGTTTAATGGAGTGCCTTTTGTCTGTTAATAAAAAGTACTAATTCAGGAACACTGAGCGACTGTATTTTAGTTCAAACCCAGTCAGTGTACTGCAACAAGTTCTGAAATAGTTTTTAATAACTATTTCCTCCTCTTTTTTTTCCTTACTCTCTGAAAGCATGGTGAAAACCTCACAAGAAATTTGGCCTGAGTGTGCAAACCTTTGTTCAGAATAGTCATCTATATAATACTGCTCTTGCATATACTTGAAAAGATGAGTTCTTTGATATCTTCTTTTCTGCTGTTAAAAGCCACTGTTTAAAGTGCATGAATAGACACTCTTGGCATTTCTGTATCTCTGTCAAAGGCAACGACTATCTTTGGTTAAGTATAAGAGAACTCAGAGTCGACTTGATGTCATTTCTAAGAACCTGATCCTGCCTCCACCGAAATCAATAGCAGTTTGCAGTACCTCAAGTGGAAGGAAGATCTGTGTTGCTACATAGCATTTCCTTGCTTTACATAGTATCTGAGCAAACTTTAAAACAATGCATAGAATCACAGTGCATTCTGCTGAATAAGTGGATTTTTCAATCATACCTAATTCTCCCCCATTTGATACTTGGAAAATAACATAACTAATCTTTTATTTTTAAACTCATTTGTGTTGATTTTTTTAGAAAATAAATAAATTAAATTCATTTTGATCAGTACATAGATATAACCCATAATTTATGACCTTACATGTACTGGAGATGAGCAATTAAGTGCTGCACTTTCAACTGCTTTAAACGCTTTTTCTTTATAATAGACTGATCTCCAATCTGTCTTCTCAATTGGAATAATATGGTTCAGTTTAAATAAATATAATTCAAGCACTTTTCTTAAAATGCTTCCCGTTGTTCAGTGTGATAACTGTACGTGCAAACTGTTTCCTGTGTGTGTGTTAGAGCCTGTATCTGTTTCATTCCATGTCCATAGCATTCAATACTAATTTACAAAAAATAAAATACTTTTCAACTAAAGATGTTTTTCTTTCTAACCCTGTATTTATCCTCTTTAGAGGTATGGGAGAATGCCATTCCTTTTTTTACCAGTAATTTCCAGCTCACAGAAATATTACAGAAAGCAGAAGTTTAATTGGACTATAGTTAAAGCAGAAGAGGAATTGGGATATTTCAGCTTCCACATACTTCACAGAAGAGGAGATGAGGCTAATGTGCTCAAAAAGAGACTAAATACCAAATGTGGGAGAGGAAGCAAAACTATGCCTTGTCCTCAGCCATCTAAGAATGCTTTGTGGTTCATTCACTCACAGAATATTTTAGATCTGCAGTGCACATTTCCTCAGGAAAGAGTTATATTGACATTGTAAAAAAATACAGCTGCCTACTCACAGATCACTTAATAATAGCCTAGTTTATAAACTATTGTGTGAAAGTGGTATCACAGTAGTTATGACATAGCTATAAAATATTTCTATTTTCCAGGACTTAGAAAATGCAAATACTCCTTTTCTGTGTTTCTCTCTACCTGCCACCACAAATTTCATCTGAAATGTCTGCTTACCTGCTAATGGAGTCCCTCGGCCTATTTATTTCATATTCATTCTACTGAAAAATGTTGTTCTTTGGACAATTCGTTATACCGGGGGAAAGGACTGCTTTCCCCTACCTTCTTCTCTTTGTTGTCCTTGCAAATAGTAAATAGTGTAAATAGTGTAGCGTTGCTTATAAGCTGAAGGCTGTGCTTTTTGGTGTTTTCTTGTGGGGGAGGGCAGGAGGAAGGCTGTTTTAGAGCTTCCAATGTATTTTCTTACTTCTTCTTTTGCTTCTTTAAAACAGTGAGGAATTTTTGCCAAGTGAGAATGACTTTATCTTTTTAGCTTGAAGAAAGTCCCCTCAGAGACATTTTGCCACGCGTCCATTGCAAGACATTCTCACATGTCACAGGAGCTGCATTCATTTGGTCAGAAAAGTAGAAGGATATTTCTGAGCCAATTTACAACTTCTCTTGAAAAAAACCCATCAATTTCAATACAAAATGATGATGACTTTCACATAACAATAATCCTGCCAGCAACCTGGAATTCATGGTAGCAAAATTCTTTCTGGAAAAATGAAATTCGGATGAATTTGAGCACTTTTTGTTTAGAAAACAATTGTTTATTTTCTCAGTTCCTCACGTTTATGCAGTGTTTTTAGAAGAATTCCTCCACTGGTTGGCAATTCATTTGTCATTGGTTGTGTGTAACTTTTAATGGACCACATGAAACCTAATGTCTCTGAGACATGGAGAGGAGATTACACTTGATCTTCCTCTAATGTTTAATTATTTCCTAGCAAAAAACAGTGATCAAAAGTTAGTGCCTTTTTATTGCAGTGAAGAGGTGCAGATCAATGCACAGATTAATTCTGTTCTTATGTTTCCAGGTTTAGAGATGGAAAATACCATGACAATTCAGCACTAAGTGTGTTTGCATTGCCCTCAGGTTCCTTCCGATACCTCTTCATATTTTGAAATGGGATAGACACAACATTTAAATTCAGTGTTGGTCTTGCAGATCAGTCTTATCCAAATGAGGAAGTACTCAGATCTGGACTTCTGGTCTGAGTCTTCTGTAAATCTTGAAAATCAGAGGCGAGGGAAGTCATCATGACTGGTAAAGCAGGTAAGATTTGCGGCAGCTCATAGTGACTCAAGTACAGCTATTGACAGGTTTCTTACCTCAACAGAAAAAAATTATGAACACTTTCTTCAACACTTTTATACGTTACAATTGAATGGCATTTATATGCATTTTTAAAATCATAAATAGTAGTGCTGAAGCTGAACCCATTAGTGATAACAGTTTTTTAACAGTTGGATCTGCTGTTCAGTTAATTTTTTAAGATGTATTTAGAGTTTAGCAAAGGGTTGGCAATATTTTCCCCATTAAAAAAAAAAAAAAGAAAGAAAACTTCTTTACATAATCTGTATTATCACATACGTTTGTAAACAATATATAGTCCACGGCTTCATAACAGCAGGTAAAGGAGACCTTTAAAAGTTGGTATTCTTTTGACAGCGACTCTTAAGATGCATATGTATGTTGCAGGCATGAAATATTCCTTTGAGGAAGCAGCGTGCTACCCACCAGAGACTTTGTATAGAGTGAAAATTGTGAGATACACTGGAGTATGGGAAAGCATGCCTTTGTGTTTCAAGTGGGCATGCAGTTCAGAAAAGAAAGCAGGAGAGAAGAGATTCAGGATCATATCAGCTCCCTTAAGTAGCAGGTGAGCTGTGCCGTTCTCTGTCAGTTTAATTGTAGGTAAGTAATTTTTAAACAGTCACATCGTTATGCTATGTTTTCTAAAATGCACACCCTTCGGTACCTTAGCTAATCATCACGGCTTGTCCACTGCTGCAGCTGTTATCCTTAGCTTATCTGTCACATAATGATTAAACATAACATAAGAAACATAGGGATTTAGGCCAAATAATTGCTGCAGGAGGTCCTCCCAGGGCACACTTACGTTTGCTCTGTACTGGATGTGATTTTTTCATAATGAAAATTCAGGTGCAGATTCCTTAATTAGGCAGAAAAAAAAGCCAAAAGATTACACTGGTGTTGGGCTGATTGCTTGCAAGAGCTGCCAGTTTCATCCAAGGTCAGATGCTGGTGCCACTGCCATGTGCTTCCTCTGGGGTCTGACCATCAGGAGACCACAATGATAGCTGGTGTTGGGATGGGGCAAGCATTTGTACAGCTAAAAGGAGCATTCACTTGGTGATATGATTATGTGAAGTGCAGTGTCTCCTGCAACTCCTGGAAGACAAAAGCACTCAGTAGCCCAGCTGTAGTTGCAACACAAGCAATCATGATGATGGTATGTGCAGCATATGAATGTGAAAACTCTGATATATTTGTAGGAAAATGCAGGGAAGAGAGCTAAATGAAATCAGGATGCCATTGTCCTGAACAGTCTCTCACACACAATTAGACAAAATCAGGATTTTGAAGGAAAGGGGCAACTCATTCTTCCCAGAATGCTGTGTGATATTTTTCAACAGTTATTTGAAAATGTACATGTGCCTGTGTGTGTGCACGCGATGGGGAGGGGAAATATTTGTTTAAGGACACAGTTACTGAGCTGATTTTGAGAGTTCAACAGTAGATCATCCTACCTGAACAATTCTTTGGAAGGCATTTTGCTTCAGATTCTTCTTCACAATGAGACTGTAGGAGCATGAAAAGACATGCTCTGCCTCAGTGGCTTGTGTAGCCCCTCTTGCTGTCCAGGCACAGTTCTTAGAATCATAGGAGCATTGAATATGCTTTGTTGTAAGGGATCCAAAAGGATCGTAGAGTCCAACTCCTGGAATGGCCCTGAGCAGCCAGAAGTGCTGTAGCAGGACTTTTGCCCTGCCATACAGTTGGGCAGCAGGAGCAGATGCCAGAGTAGCTGATTCCTTAATTCAGCTCTTTTCTCTCTGATGCTAGAGTCTTGTACTACACCTGAACAGAGAGCAATCAGTAGCAAAGGAACGGGTAAGCTGTTGCAGTGTTGTATTTTCCCCCTCCACTTTTTAGATTGAACCAGATGAATTGTGCAGAGAAAGCAGAAGTGGAATATCACAGAGAGAATATTTGTTTAGTATGGTTAGGTTACATTTATTTATGTATTTATTTATTCGAATACTTTTATTATCCTACTTCCCTGCATGCGTGCATTTGTATATGTTTTTAAGTGTATTTCTGTAAATTTGATAGTTAAGATTCATTGCTAGTATGAGGGTTTCATTAAGATATTGTGATGTGGAAGTCCTTTTTTATTTATGGGAGAAAGCATTTTTATAAGAAAACGATATTTAACTGTCTGATAACCAAGCAGTAAGGGGCATGTCCACAAGCAGTATATCATATTCCACAGCTATATAAATGATAGGAATTCTGTTTCGGAGAGGGGGGTCTATTTAACAAAGGCAAGTACTAGCTGGCTAATATTGATGTTGCACAATACTGCGTAGCTCACAATATTATTAGTGATATTACAGTAGTGTGCAGTATTGTGGGTTCTCAGCGGAGAAGAAGATGCCGAGGGAGATGAGAAATTTCCTAGTGAATGCTACAATTGCAGCGAGTAGCTGTGAAATCTGCCAGATGCGGAGGGCAAAACCAGGAGCCGAGATACCTGAGGGAGCAGTGCGGGCAGCGAAGCCCCAGCGGAGCGAGGCGGCAGCAGGTGGCAGCATTGCCACAGCCTCGGGCCCCGCCGCCTCTTTCCCTGCAACTTCGCCCGTGGAAAGTTCCTCGACCGACCTTTCCCAAACGCCTTGTGGCCCTCGTTAAGTGGCACTCGTGCACGCAACCTGCCCCTCTGTCAGTGTTTGTCTGTGACCGGGTACGGTAATTAGAGATTTCGAGCTCTCGTTCGTTCCACTCCTTGTTTTTGCTACGTGCCAGAACTGAAATTCTCCAGCCTGTTATTTGCACCGGTTCTCAGCCTCGCACAGAGAAGATCAGGGCTGAAGCTGTGAGGATGGGGCTGTATGAGTGTGCGGGTCCACGGGGTGAGGCCAGGGCTTGCTAATGGCCTTTAGTCACCAGAGCTGTTAAAGTCGGCAAGTGCATGGGGAATTTTGAGACCAGTCGTTCAGAGGGCTCCTTAAAACAATCTGAGGGTATTGTTTGTGCTGGCACCTCTCATGGGTAAATAAACATAGGAGTTTGTTTGAGGTTACTGTACACCCATATTTTTGCAACGAGTGAACAGTCCTAAATGAAGCATTGTTACCAGCTGCTTCCTTCTGATGTCAAATAGCAGCTTTCAAAGAGGTTTTTATTTTTATTTTTCCCTTTTATTCCTTTCCCAAGTATAAAATACACACTCTGAGGAACAGTACTGCTTTTCAGGTTTTATCATACTCAGAAATCAAAGGTCGAGCCCAAGAGGATGAACACCCCCCAGTTTTCAACTCATCAGTTCACAGTAAAGTTAGTTTATCTTCAACTAAAGCTAATTAGACTTTCACCCCTGACATGCTGGTGAAGTGGTAGTGCATGTTTTTTCTTTTGATTGTTTTTAATCTAACTGCTACTGTAGGCATGGAGTTATTTGGTCTTGATTAAACATTTCCAGTCTGTCTCGGCAAGCCAATCATGGGCACATTTTCAGACATGTTTCTCACAGTAAATTAGTAACAATTGCTTATATGGTTAATAGTTCAGAAAATGAAGTTCTCTTTTCAGAGGTATATTGTACTGCCATAATGTACACCCAAAATTGACACCACGTAGTTGTGTATGCAGGTTCTACTTAAAGTGATGGTAGACTGAAGCACCAGGATTCATTAAATTGAGCAGAGTTTCTCATTAAATGTGTAGATTGACAGTCAGAACTGACTGTCATTTGTTTTTCTTTGCAGCTCTTTTTTTCGTGCCATCAATGCTTTATTTAGAGTGAAACTTTACCACCCGGTGGCTGAGAGGTAGCTGGTTTGTGGGGAAAAAAACAAGTAGAAAAATATTTTGCATTATTATTTTTCTGGAAAGGGGAAAAGACAACTGGAAGCTTTTTAGATTTAAGTTCTTGATCTTCTCTTCCTCTTATTTTTTTTTCCCTGTGTCTAATTTATACCCCGAACAATGTATGTTACCTGGTTTGCAGTGTGCAGTGTACATGTACGTTTGTTTTCTAAAGGGAACTCTGTTAGTCCTCATCTATTTTCTAATATAAACTCCTCTGCAGAGGTGTTAGCAAGTATATTTCATTTTAACTATGCCCTATAAATCCTTCATGGAAAATTCCAATTAATATGGCTATGCAGCAAGCTGGGCCAAAAAATTAACTGATCTGTTCTTGCTCAGCAAAGTGACTTGATGAATACAGGAATGGAACAGACTCAATACAAAAATGCTGTTTCTCTTCAAGGAGCTGGAGTCGCCAGGTGCCACTGTTTTGCATCTAAACATAGAAATCTATAAGACTGCACCTTCTGGTATTAACAGATAACACCAGAATGCTCTACCCTATGGCAATTTGCTGAGATGCAAGATATCAGTGCCCCAAGACTCTCAAAAGATTTTTATTTTTTTTTCCATAAACATGGGACCTCAATCACTGAAGAGCAGAACTTGAGGAAGACTTTCTCTCCATGAATCAGCCTTCAGGGGGAATACTGACTTTAGGAGGAGAAATTATTCATTGGGGACATTCATGAGATGAGGAACAAGAAAGGGACATCTTTCTGAAATGAAGGGAAATTTTCAGAGAGCACAGTTTCTTTGTTAAGGACATAAAAAATATGAATTCTGTCGAACGCTAAGTGAGTGCATAACCTTGTGAGGAAAAGGCTTCAGTAGAGGGGGATTCAAGGACACACCCACTAACTCTCTTCCCATATACATATATATAAACTTTAACGTAATGGCCTCCTGACTGAGAGGCCAACACACAATGGTTGGCTTTTGTTACATTTCTATACTACTTACTTAGTACCTTTTTTGCAGAATCACAGAATTGTTGTGGTTGACAGGGCCCTCTGTGTCTGTTGGGTCCAACACCTGCAGGACACCCAAAGCAAGGTGCCCAGGACCATTTCCAGGCAGCTTTTATATATTTCTAAGGAGTGGTATTTCATAACCTCTCCCTCTCTGGGCACAGTGCTCTGTCATCCTCACAGGCAGAATTTCTGTGTTCCAGTTTGTGCCCACTGTCTCTTGTCTCATTGCTGTGTACCACTGGAAGAGCCTGGCTCTTCCATCTTCATGCATCTTCAGGTATTTATATACATATGGTTAGCCCTGAGTCTTCTCCAGGCTGAACAGTCTTAGATCCCTTGACTTCCCATTACAGGAGAAAAGTTCCAGCCCCTTTATCATCTTAGTTGCCTTTTCCTGGGCCCTTCGTGGTAGCTCCATCTCTTTTGCACGGGCAGGCCCAGAACTGGACGTGCCACTTTAGTTGCGGCTTCACCAGAAGCTTCACCTCCCTTGGCCTGTTGGCAACAGTACTCAATCAGCATCACCACATGATTTGCATCACCAAACTGATGCAGTTGGACATGGAGTAGTGTGACTGAGGTACTGCTTGTGTTTCAGATGAAGCATTAGGAGCCTTTATTATTTTTTTTCCTACTCTTATGCAGCTAGTGGCCCTGAGCAATATTTTCCACCAAGCAGTATACAACAAGCAAAGGTAGCTTTCTTATGTAGAGGTGCTTAGAGCCCAGACACAGGGACGGAACAGGAATCATGGATATGTAGGTACTGCAGACATGGAGAAGGGAGAGTGTGCACTGCTTCCGTGTGCCATTTCTTGACAGCACAGCTGTGGGCAAGAATCCTGATCTCCTTTCTAACAGAACATCAAAGTTTTTTGGATTTTTTCGTAATGATTATCTTCTAAATATTGTGAGAAAGTATGGCACTTCTGCAGTGGACAAATTGTCCTCAGCCTAAGTTCTCCAGCAAAGTAGCTAAAGTGATATGTGTTGAGTGAATAAAGTGCCTGCATCATGTTTTGGTGAAAAAGTGAGTTGAAATTTTGGTCATATCTGTTTTCTTTGCCATTATTCATAATGTTTTTTTTGTTTGTTTGTTTGCCCGTTTGTTTTTAAGGAAAGAAAGGTTAAAAGGAATACTAAGAGCCAGCATCCATGAGAAAATAGCCCTATATGGAAAGAAATTTTGCTCTCTATCTCAATTCAAACCTGCTATGTTTCATAAGCACTCATAAGTTAGGGTGAACTGTGTTCTAAGATGTCAAACATTGAGTTTGACACTTTGAAACTGTTCAATTCATATTTGTCATGCTTTCTTCTACCAGGATTTATATCTGCACAAAACTTAGTATAAAGACTACTTAAGAGCTTGTAATTTAATTCCTCAAAAAATAGTAGCATACTAAAATATTATGCTGTATGAACATAATGTGGGGAACTGAAAAAAACATTTACAGAACATAAAAATGCAGACACTGGGAAGAGGACATTTTTGATGGATACAGTTATTAAGAAAATAGGAGAAAAAAAAAAAGATTACTCAGCCCTGTAATGCTTTGGAATTAAGTAACACCTTCCAGGAGTAGATTTAGGTGCTTAGGTTTATTCTATATTGACCACAGCTGCTTTACTTGTCCTGACCGAGCTTTAACAACAAGTGACTTAGCAGGACCAAAACATGGCTCAGCCTTAATGGATTCAAGCTCATGGCTTTCATATCACACCTTCATGTTCCATGACGTGGCTGGAAAGGTTTGATTCTCTGTTTTCTTTTTGAAGCTCGGCCGTGGAGCAGCCATGATGGAAAAATTCTTGAGTTCAGAGAAAGTAGAAACAAGAGGGTGTATGACTTGATATCAGGGAGTCAGAGAGCTGTGTTGGCAGAAGGGAATTTCTGAGATTCTTGCATTGGATACCCAGGTCTCATCTGCCTTCTGCCCAGGATGGGGAAAGCTGTATTTCTTACCATTTCCTACTGTCTAGTTTAAGTTCTTCCTTGTTCAGTTTCTAGTGTGTGTGAGTTCCTTTTAAAATATTTAATATTTTGCTATGTACACAGGATATGTAAGTGACTCCTTTAATTTTGGGTGTTTCAGTTTTGATTTAATTTGCTGTAGGACTTTGAAAAAAATAAATTTTAAATAGCTCTGGAGCTCCCTTACTCTCCCCATAGGAAAATAAATTAAAAAGTAAATATGTACAGGAAACTTGGAAAGCCCTGATACTTGTAAGAAAGAAAAATAATTTCTTATTTCATTCTAGATAAAGTGTGTGCTGTGGAAAGAAATCTAAGGAGGAGTACGAATCACTGAATTATCACCACATTTCTACATTGAGTAAAAAATACAGAAATCTTTCTAAAGTACTTTCAAAAATGTTGATGGTAATTTTTTATAGCCTTTTAGGGTCCTAATTAATTAGAGCTAGTTACAGAGCAATTATCATGTCTTCATGCCTGGAAATGACATCTGTAAGATAAATTTGCAAATATATTACCACACACAGTTTTGTTCATCTATGCAAATGTTTATATCTTCCAGTGGTTGGCCTACACCAGTTACTGTTTTGGGAATCAGAATGTGCCATTAGCATATTACAGGAGATAAAGTACTCTAGGCATTTCTGTCAATAAAAAGCACTATTATATGGACTCTTAGTGCATAACTGTGCAAATGCCAATCATATGTTATTTAGTTTTGGAGATTCTGTTCTGAATCTGCTTACTGGAGGAAAAGACAAAAAGACCTTTCTTTTTTAAAATTTTCATAACTGTTTTACAGTTCTCTTATCCTGTCTCCTTAGTAAAAGCTCCTTCCCTGCACACTTCATTTTTATTGGTCTTTATATAACTGTAAGGATGATACTGGAAACTTACTGTAATATGTCAACAGTCATTCAGCATCTATTTAATGTTTTACTGTCAGTTCTTTATTTAGGCAATTTTGCTTTAAAACAGAAAATGCAGTAGTGAAATATACATGGAGAAAAGTGATGGGTCACTGGCCAGTGGAGCTGGCAAGGGTCACAATCTAACCCTTGTCTATCAGAAGTACAAATGTATGGCCAAAGGGACATTACACCTAAAAAAAATTCTGGCAAAAATTGTATTCAAGTCCACAGCACTGAAACATGTAGAGCTTAGAGGTTTCACAAACGGTTGTTCCTCTGCTTATATCTGAACCTGTGGCACTATTTTTTCTGGACTGTTGTAGTGGCCACTACCTTTTTTTTACTAAATCAATGTCCATCCTTCACCAACACTAGTCCCAGTGCCATCCATGAACGAGCAGGTTTCATGTTTTACAGACAAAACCAGCTGCAGAAGAAGAGATTGTATTATGCCAAGTAGTGATTTTTTTCAGAATTAAGTAAGAATTCCTTGTCTTCCAAACTAACTTTGCTGGTTTATTTTATTCTGAAGTCTTAGCTCTTCAGGCATAAAAACCTGGTGAAATGTGTTTGGTGACTTATGCTATTATCACACTTTCCTTAAGGGTTATTTGGCTAGGAAGCATGCACAAAAAAAATTTACAGCCTGTCAATATTACTGTATTGGTAAAGGATCCTGGAAGTCTGCCTTGCTTTCTAGGCCTTAGCACATCAGCACATCATCAGCTTGCCTCAGGATCTGGCTCCTTAAAGATTATTGTGGTGACTACAGCTTTAAGTAAATGATCTCACACTTACATTTCTGGATGCAAGCACCAATTTTGTGATAAATCAAAGCAGTTCATGCTCTGCTTCCTGGAGGTCACAGCAAAGCTAAAGTGGATTTGCTTCATTTATGGTTACTGAGATATGTATTTTCTAAATCTCTGTATTTTCCTCTTTCCCCTCAGTGCACCAGCACAATCAGTGGATGTATTACTCATAGACAGCCTTGCATGCAGGTATGCCAAGAGGGATCCCAGCTTGCAGTAAGTCACATTTTTATAAATGCTGTACTCTTCTAAGTTGCCTCTTTTTTATATTTGAGAATATGAAATCAGTTCTTCTGTCATTTCCGTGAACACATAGAGATTCTCTTGAGCTTTGGAAGGAAAACAGGAGAGCAGTGAAGTGCATGGCAGGAGTGGTATTTCATTCCCTGTTT
This sequence comes from Pavo muticus, assembly GCA_016647715.1. NCBI lineage: Eukaryota > Metazoa > Chordata > Aves > Galliformes > Phasianidae > Pavo > Pavo muticus. Next base: position 744,103 of record JACDJE010000335.1, read on the forward strand.
TCCTTTCATGACTTTTCTGTCCTGTCCATTGCCCAGAGAAAAGAAAGTCTAACCACATGTTTCAGAACAAAAAAACACTGTTTGAGAGGGCAGGATTATACCCAAGTTTGCATTTTAATTAGAACCGGGGCAAAAAGACTCAGACAGAAAAAAATCCAAATCTTTCATTTAACAGGGCAAGAATATATTTCCTCAACAGATACAGGCTATGTGTGAAGTGCAAAAATAGGTATTTCTTATTACTGAAGAATTTATACAAGGTACCTGAATGATTCTCTCCAAGGCATTTTTTTTTTTTCTTTCAGGGCTGAAATACTATATGGCTTCTCTGAGGGAAAATTAATCTACAGTTTTCTATAGAGTACCTTGGGATAAAGTAAACAGTGCTTTAATATCTCTTCTAAAAGACATACTATAAAAATAAAAGTGACACATTTTTTACTTGTTTTGAGTGCACAATTTTTCACACCACGAGTAACTATGTAATTTATTGGAAATTACACATTTACTTTATTCATTAGTACTTGTAAAAAAAATAATTGAATTACTTCTAGCCTATTCTAGTTTTATGGAAAATGAAGAATGACTTGATTCAAACATTATTAACTAAATTAAGTAATTCTTTATGAGGCATTTATTTCTAGACTGCCGGGACTTTCAGCTGCAAATAAGCCCCTTAGACCAGGGTAGAGATTAGTCAGTGAAAACATGCAGCTTCCCATTCACTTTATAACATTCATCTCATTAGATCATACAAGATTTGTAACTCCCCAAAACAGACAGAGATCAAGAAGTAAAGAAAGAATGCAGACTTACAGAAGGAGATGATAGAGAAGGAGAGAGCTTCCCTTTATCTGTAAGAAATGCATCAAACCAAAGATAGGAAACATTAATATGAAAGAATATGCTTTTCAGTTAGAAAAGAGGAACATAGTTTAATACTTTGGTAATAGCTCACTTGGCTACTCTTCCTCTACCTTCTCAATAATTATGGATTTGCTGTAACATACAGGCTACTGGGAAGGATGACAGCACACCACAAGCAGAATGTTTTAGCTTTCAGTAGAAAGACTGACTGCGTTCTCACAGTTAACACAGTCCTGTGTCAGGATGCAAAGAAATCAAACAGTAGGGAAAGAGAGCAGCTATTGCAAATCACATGAGTCAGAGGATCACATTGATGCTCCTAGGTCTGGATGAAGCAGTTGCAGAGCAGTAGCCATTTTCTCTGAGACTTTGTGAAAGAACAGAAAATGGCAAAACGAGTCTTTAGATACGATCAAGAGAAGGGGGGAGAAGTAAGAAATATGTGCTGGTTACAGTAGTTTCAGTTCCTAGAAAAAAACAAGCACCAAAGAATTAAAGAATCTGTGGATACCTGAGTGATAACAGAGAAGAATAAAAACCCAACAGAGAGTTGAGAGGAACAAATCATATCAAAACATATGCATGATAGGTGAAGGAGTCTCAGAAAGCAGAGAAGAAATTGACAGTGTATGTCCTTTGGCAAGGCACATTTCACTCTGATTTTACAGGAAAGATTGGCAAATGTGGTTTAGATTAAACTATTAGCACAAAAAATTGTAGGAAACCATAGCCTATTTATAGGTATTGATGGTTCATTGCCGAGGTGAAAGACTACTGTGAGACTTCACAGGGGTGTGCCCTGGTTTGAGTCTGTCACTAGAAAGTTGGGCAAAGGACTTGAGAGAATGCTTAAGGAATCTGTGGATGGATATGCTTAGGCTCGAGGTGCGTTGTTGAACATAATTAGAATTAAAAATAAATGTTTCTGGCAAATTGAAAAGATAGATATTCTGAATCAGGAGAGCACTGTGCTTAGATAGGAATAAATATTTGCACAAAAACAAACTGGCTAGTCAAGAGAAGAATATCTGGGTGGGTTTAACGGAACTCAGCCTAGATCAACAATGCCAGTCGTGTTGTGAAAAGACAACCAACACTGTGGGCTTCAAGAATATAGCCTGACAGACCTGTGACCTAATGCTTCAACCCTGCTCTGTATTGGAATGTTCCCAGCTGGAGTACCATGTTCAGTTTGTTAATACTGTGCATTTAGAAAGAGGTCAATCAAATTAGTTGAGGACTGGGAAAGATCAGAAATGCAAAAAATATGGTGCATAAGAAAAGATTACTTGAAGTTGATTAAGTAGCTTAGAGAAGTGCCAATTGACAGAGAGTCAACTGTTATAACAATATTCAGATTTCTAAGGTGCAGTGGGTTAACCCCAGAATTTTTAAACATTTAGGAATCAACATTAGCACAGCAAGATGTATTTTCTTAGGCTGGCACAAGGCTAATATTTCTGTATCTGGAGGTATTCCATGGTCCAGACCATGCCCAGACACCAGCCTAATGTGGTGAATACAAATATTGAATATAAATATTGCCTTTTTTGATCTAGATTCAACAAATGCCATCCACAGGAAACAGACATACTGTGCCTGTCCCATGTTGTGGCTGGGCATGCAAGCAAGCAACTCTTCCTTATGGATTTTCCAAGGGGAAAATGACTAACATTACATTATAATTGTGTCTATAACATTTTAATGACATCATAAAATTTCTTGTTCAGCACAAAGAAACACTTTATGATGAGCAGGAAGCAGAATATTAAATAAAAATAATTAAGCTTGTTACTTGGTATAAACATAGCTTTGACAGTATTATACATATTCTAGTTGTCAAAGATTTTATTAAGTGATAACTATTGTAGAATTCCCAAATATCATCAGGCTTTCATCTTTGTTCATATTGTGGAAATCCAAAAAGATCTTGTCCCAGCTTTACGAGTCTATGTTAAATGCTTTAAGTTTATATGAAAAAGAACTGTACAGTCACCCTAACCCCCCACAATTTCTTGTCTCAGGCATTAACATTTCACTGATAATACTCGTTTCATAAATCTTGACATTGCTGTTAAATTATTCATATGGCATTATATGAAAACACATGACAATTTTTAAAAAATGTATTCGTCAAGCATCTTGCAATCGGCTAAGATGCCACTCTGCTGGTTATTTTTCTGAATCTTGCCATCTGAATACTCTGAATAAATTTTATTTTATTCAATAAGTTTCTCCCTTGTTTCCAAGCATTTCTTTTATGATTTCTACAGCTTCTCTTATATTATATTACTCTTCTATTTTATTTTTTTTTCTTGTCTTGATTTCCCTTTCTATCTGCCGTGTGCTCTATTTTACCATTCTTGCAATCTATCATTTTAGCTTTGAAAAAGATATTCCTTATTATCTGATCTTCCCTGGATGTACTTAACTTTGTGACATTCTTCTTCTCTGAGTGACCTTTGTAATATAAACTTTCACTGCTGCCTCCTGAAAGTGTATTCTGACAGTGAGGGCTGGCACACCTTTAATTCTTAAATGCAGAAACTACACTTCTTGACATTCCCATATCCCTCACATTTCAGCAATATGAAAATTACATAGTGCTGCTAAGTTGCATTATACATTTTTGTTTTCCTTTTTTTTTGAATTGTCATACATTATTCCTTTGTTGTTGATCAGAAATACACAGTAGATATTTGACTTGAAAAATAATTCAAGGTGAATGAAGGAAACAGAAAAAAAAAATTGAATAATAATAAGAATCGCTTTTAATATAGATTTAAACGGCAAATATCTTTTGGTTGTTTCCAGCACAGATCACTTCATAGTTTATTGTCAGAATTATTCTCAAAAATCAGAAATTAAGCATGAAAATTACATGGTGTAGTTTCACTTTGTAAAACATTGAGAGCATCATGAATATGTAGAGGAGCAATTAAGGGAACTGAAACAATCTTAACCCTCTTCTCACCACTATTTAATAATAACAGTGAAACTTCAGAGAACTCAATAGAGAATGCTTGTAGTGTATACCCGGTGGTGATCACAGGTCAATGCTACTCCTTATCATAATAACTTCTCCAAGATTGCATGAAGTTTGTTGTAGTTTCCACTTAATCTTGTGAGTAAGGCTTTCTGGGTGATCTTAACTGTGTTCTACTCCTGCTTATTGCATTTTTTCCTAAGGTGGAAGCTTTTGGAATTTATATTCTTTCAGAAGGTTAGCAGCTTTAAAACATTTTCTTTTTATTTTAAGAAATATTTGGCTGAAGAGGATTCTTTCAGCCTTTATTTAGATTTTTGTATAATTTTACATTAGGTTATTATTAAAAGTGGATGCTTTCTTAGTAATTTTAGCCTGGGATTGTTCATAACCATTCAAATTTAAGAGTGAATTCTTTATTGAATTCACTAACATTTGAATTGGGACACATGTTGGTAGAAAGAAAACAAACATTAAGATAGTCTGTAAAGATATTATCAAGTGTATTTTACTTTAGTTTATTATATGTGTATTTTTTCTGAAAGAACAGAAACTTCAGGCTAGATTTCCAGACTAACATTGAAGTGTGACTAATTGGTCTGAAAATCACCAGTGATAATCTTTGCTTCTGTGTTGTTTATCTGTCCAGTATGAGGTTCATGTAAGTGAGGCATAAGTTTATCTATGCTGTTAAACAGGCTGAGTGGGTAAAGAAAAATGTTTGCAAAAATAACTGAAATTTTATTATCCTGAGCTGAATCTTGTGTGAAACTTCAATGAAAATTTCACTAGCTTTATCTAAAGTAGTGAAAATTACAAGAATATAAAAATAAAGATTAGTTTTCAGAAAATACTTTCAGTGACAAATTCATCATATGATCAAGGTCCCACACTGAAAAATGTACTCAGAACTGAGCCAATGTCCATCATGCTTCTTGAGGATTTCTCTAGACTGACATGAAAACCCTAAGACACTCAAAATACCAGTTCAGATTGGAAATATTGGCAGTGCGAATATACATTTTTTCCCTATCTTCATTTAATACAGATGGAGATTTGCCTTGGACTTAAGCTAACAAAAAGTTATGTATTATTTCTGCAAATTTTTCAAACAGGTTATAAATGAAGAGCTGAAGCTCTGTACAAATTTGTTCTTCTCTGTTTTAGTTACAGTTATTTATTTGTGACCTTATTATCAATTTTAAATTTGTTGCACTTCATTATTCATATAATGTCATTCAATTCAGCATAGCTACTTACGTCCAAATATCCACTGAATGTCATAGAAAATGTTACCTTTCTCTTCACAAAAGTGTGATATTGATTAAATAAATAGTTTCAGTAACCATTTCCTAATCCTGGAGAACAATCTTTAAAAATTTGTAATAAGAAGTTTTTGAAATTTTCAAGAAATGTGAAAGGGAGTAAAAAATCCATGTTAACTATATTAAACAAAAGCCATTAAAGCATTCACTTTCATGAGAAGACTTTTTGGGGAAAATTTTTTTGAGTCAAAGCACTGCATTATTTTATATTGAAATGAGGTTAATTGATATGCATGCTTTATTTTATTTTTCTTTACCACCCCTCTTGGCAAATAAAACATTAAAAAGACAGCAAAAAATTCAGTTGATAAACAGGTGAAAAGTCCGGTACCATTTTATTGAAATTTATGCTTCTTTACGCTGTGCTTGCTAGATGGTTTATGAGAATGCAGTGTAGAAGATCTTTGAAAATCTCACCCTAAAGATTTCAGGTCAGACATTATGACTTATCTTTTTTTGTTAGAAAATTTCCTTAGTAACTTCTCAGGGTGCTTGAGATAAATTGAAGTACAAATGCAATTTTTATAATTGAATTACCATCAAAATATTGCAAATGTATGCCACATTAAAATATACATATATATATAAATATCCTAGGTTAAGTTACTAGTTTCAGAATCTAAACAAACTCTTTTAATGGAAAAGAACAATTCCTTCAATTTCAGAAACATCTTAGGAAAAAATGTTACTACTGTATAGCAAAGGAAATTACTTTGAGCAATCATATTGGCTCTTTCTGGCCTTAAAATTTACAAATGTATTAAAAACGTCTTATAATCCAGATCATAACCTAACCCTTTTGCAAGTCTATGGCGAAACGTGACTTAACAGCTTCCCTAGAAGCTCACAAATCCTGTTCTTGGCATCTGAGGAAAGCAGGGAAAGGCAAGAGCGAACACTTTGACAGCAGAACTTTCGTTTCATTGCCTCAGAAGATAAGAACATAAAATTGCTATATTAGGTCAGGCTAAATGACCATGTAACTCAGCGTTGCATCTTCATCCATGGCTAGTACAGGGCGTTTAAGTTCTCTATTTAAACTCTGACCTTCTGTTCACTTTATAGATTACATATCAAGGTTCATGCTTGTATTTGCTTTGAACATAACAGTTTCTTGTTATGTTTTTGGTTATGCTATTATTTTTATGCTGTAAGGGAATAAAAAATATTTTGATATACCTCATTTAATATTCTAATATTTTAAAAACATCCTCAAGTTTAAAAACTTCCTCAATATGTTTGTATATCCTGAACAGGATAACATTTTTTCAGATTTGCCATTTTTTCCTTTACCTTTTTTTACTGAACTACGTGACTTCTTGTGAAGTATATAAGGAATATTTTTTGATGATGAGGGTGATTCCTATTTATTGTGGATGTCCAATGCCTTCAATTTAAACATCTTTTCTACCATATGTAGCATTTTTTATTCTTTTTCTCTGTTTCTTCTCTTTTATCCAGCTTCCTTACTTTTAGAGAGCTGAAATTTTACTGCTGGCCTTAGCTGCAGCAGGACAGAAAGCCTTATGTAAATGTACCTCAAACAATTTGACACTCTGCTATTAATATTAACACTTTGAAGTATCTCCATAAAATCTTTTTCCAGAAATCTCCACTTTTGGCTATAACCAGAAAACTGTTGGCAACATTGCGGTTTGCAGGACAGTAATATTCTTATTGTGTTATACACTAATAAGCAAACAACCTAATTTCACATCGGTTCCAATTTCTCTTTGATCTCAGAATAACGCCTAGGCAGCCAGTATAGAAATGTTCAAAAGAGGGAATCTTTACTTATTTGCTGATATCTTTTATTTAGAGATTATTTCGCTTAGGCCCTTGAATACTGGCAAAGGAATTCTATCACAGACATTGATAATAGACTCCTTAATGTAGAAAGAAGTGGTTAGGTCCTGGCTTTTATCCTTTGCTCCAAAGAGTATTCACAGTAATAAATATTAAAAAGATTTGTGAGAGTCATCCTGAAATACTCAAGGAACTGTGCCCATCTCAGCAAGCTGAGGACCAGAAATTCTCCAAGAATAATAATTGCTTTAGGTATCCATACATACTATGAGATGTGCCCAAATCCTTCAAGATAGATGAAAAAATATGTCTTCCCTAATTTCAGGCTTCCCATTACACAGTAGACAGTATTTCCAGTTAAAATCTTGACAGTGTTCAGCTTCTCTGTTTAAACCTTGAAGGAAGCACATTTTTGTGTCAAAAAAGAAAAACAAAACAAAACAAAAAAACCCATGAATCTGCCTGTTTTTGACTTTGAGTTAAGAGCTAAGAATTTGCATAAGTTCATTTTCTGGATCTCCATGGTCACACCTGAAACATTAATGCAGAAATAATCAGAACTAGCAAGTTAGTGATGATCAATATAAAACATGACTGAGAACTCATATTTACTGACAGCTTCATTTGAGACTGTTTAAAGAGAAACTGTAAGTCTGGAGCTGCTGGGGCTCCTGGTACCTTTCTTCAACTTCTCAGTCAGAATTTTGTTCTGCTTCATTGCATTGACGACTAACTGTTGTGGAAAATTTAATAGCCATGTCTTATGCAAATAGTGTGCTCTACAAGTAAAACAAATAAAAATGAGGAAATGTACACATTGTACCTTTGAAAGGTTGCAAGCACAGAAGACTTGGGTTACAATAACATCTGAAATGAGCCTGGGAGTGGGAACGTAGCAAGGCTTGTTTCAAAGGGGAGCTAGTTCACTAAACACTAGAGTGATTTAATGCACCATCAATTATTTCCTGCTTGTCACTTAAACAGGCTGCATATATGCATGGCAGGTCCATGAGTGCAAAGAGGAGGTAGAAAGCATGATTTATTGGCTGGGGCAAACACCTGCGAATTAAGCAGCTCAGAAATTAGCCACAAGTAGCATATTAGTGCAGCTAATCAGGCACGGTTCAGTATTTCAGTTTCTTGATTCACCCATAAATAAAGCTGTATGTGGCTGCCCTGGGGCATACTGGTGATTAACAGCCCTGACCTACAGTAAAGAGTGCAATCTAAACAATTAAGTGGGTTCTGCAGGTGTACACTGTAAGCTTGTTGCTTATAAGTCTGGTGCATCCAGTATGTAGAAAGCTCCCAGAATCTGGTTGTCTTGTTCATGTTTTATCACACCATTTAATGATCAATTTGCTTTTCATTCATTTACCAGAGCCTGGTAACTTTAATGAGTTTTAAACTATGAGGCACTGATGCACAACTGTGGAACCCAGTTGTCTTCTTTGTCTTACTTGGATGCCAGAAAAATGAGAACATCATTATTTTCAGTGCACTTTCATATCTCACACCACAGTTGTTGACTTTCATCACAGTGGAAATGACAAGTTGCTACTTTATCTGTGGTTGGCTAAGCCTAACTATTGCTGATGTAAAAGAGCTGTGTGAAGGAGCCTACATACAGCAAAGAAGTAATCTGTTGTTCTGATTTTGCAAAACACTGAAGCAAAGATAGAAATGTTTGTTGATTTCCATCTGACAACTTAAGCATGTATATTGTGGGAGGTTTGAAGCTCTCTTGTAATACTACATGTGAACTCATATAAAGTTCAGCAGTAAACATGCTGACTTCTAACTCTGCCAAAAAAAAATATACTATTGGGAAAGAAAAGGACAGACATCCCACAGTAAGCAAGATGCTGGGTAAGCCATACTGGTCACCCAGAGTACTCATCATAAGCTTCTAATTTTTCATCTTCAAAAGAACATTTGAGGACATGGACAAAGATAAAAATGAATGACTAGTGGGAAAGATATGAGAGCTAACATTGCTTGTGAGGAAATGACACCAAAAATCCAGTATTAGCAACATTTTCATATAAAAGAAGGCTGGAAGTTTTAAAAAAAGAAATACATAAGAAGAAACATAAAGGATGCCTGAATGAGAAAAAGTAAGTTGACCACTGCTATTTACCCTTTTTCCTAAAGTAAGAGCATTGTGCTAGTACATCTTGGACCAAAAGGCAACAAATTGTTTTATACAATGATTGATTAGTTGCTTCAAGATCTCAAGATTGAAATCAAGAAGCCAGAATTATTTGAGAAAGAAGTATTCAGTATAAAAACGAGTAGGTGTGTTTGTAGATACTGAGCGTCCAGTTATGTTTTGTAAGAGAAAACCTACCAGAGATATACCATTTCCTGTTTCATACTTAAATATTAACTGCAGAGACTAGACAACAATCCTATATTTTTTTGTAGTTGCTGCATGCTTGTTTCTTGCTAGATCAGTTCACTTTCCATTGCACCAAAATGTACTTATGACTGCTGAGATAAGTGACACAGTATAACAATGGCCTGCTCTGGAATGCCTTTGCTGATGTTTATAGATAGGAGACATCAAGGCCCAGATCCTTGGAAGTACTTTCATTCATATCTGTCTTTATAGATACCCAGTGCTGTTCTCAGCACTGCTTCTTACGTGTCACCCAGCAAGATGGAGGGCTCTGAATGAAGAATTCATTTGGTGTCTTGCTGAAACAAAGATGGGAGTTGGCACCTTCCAGCCACTGCCTTCCTCTCTTCTATAGGTTGCTTCTCACGTAGTAGGAGTAATGGAAGTGTTCCCTTAAAAGCACCCATCTAAGCTGTTAGAAACTGTTGTATTAAAGTAAATCTAGTTTGTTTATAACTGTGTCAGATTATCAGCTTCAGCTTTTCTTCATGATTCTTGTCAGACTTATCATAGGCAGAAATTAGGTTTCTTCTGCTATTTGCTTCCCCCCTCCCCCCCCCCCATA
>JACDJE010000335.1:765319-787707 GCA_016647715.1 Pavo muticus
CCCCATAAAGCATACTTCGCTTCCCTTTCCACTGGATTATGCCTAAATGCAACAAGGAAGATAGATGATTAGAACTCAGTATATTTCACAATCTCTGTCAGGCGTATTTGGTTTTGACTGTAACACTACTGTTGCTTGCAGAAGTTTTCTTATATAAGTGGCTATTTTCCTTTCAACAAACATTCTTTCACAATGAGAAAAGTTCTCTATACTGTAGAACTTCATATTTACATGTAAAGCAAAAGCGCTCATGATGAAAATTCAGTTGAAATCAAAGTGAGTGTCTATGTAATGTTAATTTAATTACATTGCTTTCTGTTATTGTTTATAAAAATGATTTATGAGACTCCTTTTGCAAATCTCAAAGTGCTCTATGAATTACAAGCTGCGGTTCTTAGCTAAAATCCTATAACCAGAACCTATATTATGACAGAAGAAAACCTTAAATTACAGCTAAAAGTGTGAAATTAATAGTAAGAAGGCATTACAATGATAAAGAAAAACAATCAAAGCAATTCAGAGTTAAGTTGCTCTTAAGAGAAAAACAAAAGTATTAGAGCACAACTTCCTCAAAGACTTCATTTTTGATTTCTGATGATGCCTGGCAAGTGAGCAAAACCTTATTATCACAGTGCTCACTCTGGAGATCCAAACTATATTTAAAAGTTTTTAAAATTCATTAGATTTCTTCTCTCTCCTTTTGTTTCTTCCTGAGTGATAATCTCTTCTTCATAACTAGGGGAAAATCTGTAATTAATCTGCTTCTGAGAGACTTTTTTTCTGTAGGGTAGCTGTACTTTTACAGTTACAGAGATTGTAAGACTACAAATGAAGTGTATAACTAAAACCAGTGAAGGGACAGAGTTGGATGTTGACATTCATCTTTTTCACATGTATCATGTTTTAGACAGCCTTGATCTCAAATAAACCTTGTGGTTTTGGTGTCAGTAAATTAGAAGAAAAAGCTAGTAATACCAGGATTGTATGGTTGGCTTCCTTCTAAAATAAATGCTCCTACAGTGAGTATGGATGAGTATATAAAAAAGATATGTGATAAACCCCCCAGTCTTTCCTCCTCCTGGACTCCCCCCTCCTCAAGATGGACATTGAGTTGTGGTGGAAACACTGCTTTTGGACAGTCTGCAGGATCTCTGTGGGAACTTCTACTGCAGTCCTGTACGCATTCCAAATAAAGCAATTTAGTTTAAAAGCATCTGCTTTTCCCTGTTGCAAGATACTGCTAATCAGCCAATTGACATTGTTTTGCCTCTGCAATGCCAGGGGCTCCTGAATAAAAACATTAGTTCTGCCATGCTGGATCAGATGAAAGAGTTCATCTTACCCCAGTTTCCTTTTCCACTGGTGACAAGCAGCAGATGCCTAGGGAAGCATACAGTGATAATTCCCTCTGTGTACCCTCCTGGCTGCCAGCAATATGTGGACTTGGTGAATCAGAGGAACTGCCTTTCTGATTTTTCTTACATAACCAGGATCCTTTGCTTTTTCTTTTTGCTTTTTGTGTTCATGATGTAAAAACATATTGACCCTTTAAAGCACACCACTTCATGATTTCAATTCACCCAGAGCCACTTTTGATTTTGGATCACTTTCTCATAAATCTATTTATAGACCTTTTTTTTGTTTTTCTTCTAGACAGTAGAAGTTGTTCTCTCTCTGTAACTGTTCTTTGTACAGACATTGTGCCATACATTCTTTCTGTAACTTCTCCAGTGCTATTTTATCTTTTATAGAAAAAGAACAGCACCTATAATCAGTTAATAATTATATGTTCTATTTAATTCTCTGTTTTCCTCCTAGTAATGCTTAACATTTGTACTAAGAATTTCCATTTGTTTCATTTCACTTCAGAACCTTGATGGACTTAATAACATCAGTATAATTTGAACACTGCAGATGCTTGTACAAGATCCTATCAGACCCTGTTGTTGATCTACCTCTACGGAATCTCCATTTATTCTACCTTTTAGTTGCAGATTATGCAAATAGGTGTTTGTCTCATCCATTAGAATCAGATCACTCTCATTAATATTCTCCATTAGTTCTACAGAGATCATAAATAATCTGAAAGCACAGACCTTCTTTAAGAATTCAAGTTTATTTCTCACTGAATCATATGCGTCAATGAGTCTGTTGTCTCTGTTCTTTATTACAGTTTCTACAGGTTTACTCAGATTTGGTACCATGTTTAATGATCTGGAGTTCCCTAGGCACTTTTCTCCACTTAAAGCATTTAAAAAAGTTGGTATCTCGTGTTTACAAACAGTTATGCTATTTAAAAATTGGTAGTATGGATCACAACTATTGACAAAACTAACATAAGCTAAGAACAGATGTGTAAATCAATGTTTGGAATGACTGGTACTGACTTACTGGCAATTTAATTTCTTACCTTTCAATTGAAAGCATTAAATCTCATTTATTTATAGAAAATCTATTTTCATTATTTTTTTCTAAAATGTAACATTTTAATTACAAAAAATCATGCATTTAACCAATATGCTGTGTGGGAAGTCTCATGTATATAAGGGTAGAGAGAATATAGTAAATACTGTTTTTATAGAAGATCTTACAGAAATGATGTGTCTCTGTATTATAGAGATAATTCTTTAGAAATTGAAGGGGATTATACAATAGTATTTCTTCGTTACAGATTATTTAATTATTTTGTCTCTTTGGGCAGTGTTAGGTGAACATGATGCAAAGGTACTAAATTTCCTCAAAATATACTTTTTTTTTTTTTTTTTTCCTTTCCCAGAAAGGACCATTTATCTTTAAAGACAACAGATATTTTGTTATATGGTTTTCTGAGAGGGAGTGGAAAAAGAATGGAACATGGTTAGCACTCTGTCAAATTAGGTAGTAAGCCAGACACTGTGTTGATATGAGGAAGAAGAAATGCATGGCTTAAACTTTTCCCAACGCTCCCATAAGCGTAGTACCATTTCAGCTCATGGAGCATCTAGAAATACATGTGTACATTGTGCTAATGCTTCCTATCTGGCCTCTTTCTTGACTCAGAGATAATGGGGTCATCTGGTCAGTACATGTCATACTGCTAGAGTAGAATTGCAAAGTAGCTGCAATAATTATAATTTAATGGTGTATATACAATAGCTGTCTAAATGTTGGTTTCTATTAATGAAGTTTGGAGTTAAAAAAGAAGTTTGCACCTTGAGAAATTTGAAAGTTCTTCCAGCTCAAAGACTTCCTCAGACCACATAGTCAAACCTAAGGCAAAATGACTGAAGAATTGAAAAGATTTGTTATAATCTTATTAACCCAATCTTGCAGCCCAGCTAAAGCTACTTTAAACTCCTTTTACATTCCAGAAAAAAGACAAAGTAAATAAGTATATCCATGAAAAAGAAGCCATGCTGGCTTAAGAATGAATAACAGAAGCCTGCGGATCAAGAATCCTCCCAGCATCACTCAGTTCTTCCACTTTCAGTTTGGAACAATAAGAGTCTTTGTTGGGATGATGCATATTAATAGTCTGTGACAAGTTATAAATACATTGTGGTTGAATGGATTTTTTTTTACAATGGATTCTTATAGTGTTTCTCTATCAGAATGATATGCATGGATTTTAAACAACCTGAATGCATTTCTGGAATTATATCTCTGAAAGTTGACATGATAGGCAATAATGCACACTTAGGATGATACAATGTAAAGTCATTTGGCAAGTCTATGGCCCAGTAAGGTAGAAAAGAAAGTGTGCTTAATAATAAAAAAGGGCTATTTTTATTATGAAAGAGATTTGAGAAGTTAAAAAATGTAAATTTTACTCAATTTTCACTACCTTTTGTTGCTTGAATTTATGCAAGTAAGAATGATAGTATCCTGATTTAATATTCTGTGTTTTCACAATATAATGTCAGTGAGAAAAGGATAGTATTGTAGTACTTTCTTGACAGTTAACCCACAGTTATAGCTTTCTATAAGGACAATAAAGTTTCTTTCACAGTACTCTTAGTTTTCCTCTGGAGGAAGCATATTAATATTTGAAAAGAATAGTGTACATCTTTTAACTCTTGATAATTAAAAGTGGATATTTCTAGTAAGTGTTATTTAAATCATTTGAAAGAGCTTAGATTATCAGAACTCCTCTACAATCTCAGAAAATGTGGGTAGTAATCAATGTTAAAGTGATTGCAGTTGTTTCCAAGGAAAAATGTATGTCAGCAATTTGAATTTTATGAGAAACAGAAAACAGAAGACTTTGCAAGCAAAAACCAGATTTAATTAAACACTAAATGAAAACTGGTTTTGAATAGTTGCCAGTGATATACTTTTTGAAAATATGAGAAAAGAAAAATTCTTTTAATTTTTAAATAGTTAAATTTAAAGCTGCCCTCTGAGTGAAAAAAAAAAAAAAAAAGTTTTCATCATTAATAAGACTGTGACTAGCGTTCCATCAGAAACCTGGTTTTAAGCTCTCTCAAAACATGCCTCTGGCTGAATACTGAATGTATTAAATGTATATTAAAATGCATGTCACTTGAATACACCCATAGTGCCATGTGATCTGGATTACTATGAATAAGAGACCTATTCTTGCTATTATTTTTCAGTCCATCAATCTCTGCATCATCAATAAACTTCATTAATTATATGTTCTTCTGAATTACTGAATACATTGAACACTAGCATTCACTAATAATATCATCAAGTTCTTTCTCAGTATGTTTGGTTACCAGATCTGAAAAATGGTCACATTTCAAGTCAGGTAGCATCCGTTATTTTGATTTTATATACTGTAGGTATCTAAACAGGCAAATATCCAACACACACACACACACACACACACACACATACACACACACACACACACACACACAACGTCACTTGATCACCGTACAAAAAGTATGTTTAATTAGCACCAATTAAGTCATGTACTTTTGAACTTACTCTAAAAATGTTTGATTTTATTTATGGTAAGTTGTTTTCTAACTAGGTTGGCTACAAACATGATAGATGCATCACTTATAAAGTCTGTATGTAAAATGGCACCTATTAAAACTTTTAATTTTAGTTGTAAATATATTGTGAGACATTTCAAGGTAAGTGCAGACTAACAGAATGCTTTATGTTTCAGTTTTTGGAGTTGACAGCTTAGGAAGGAAATATCCATAGCCACTTCAGTACAGAAGAATGTGATAATTATCTACTTTAAAAAAAAAAATAAAATCTGTTATTGTGTTAGGTTTTTTTTAGCTTATTTTGGGAAAAATGAAATTGTAGAGGGATTGTTGTGTGATTTACTAATCTTGCTCTTATCCTGTTGAAACTTCTATCCCTTTCTGGTAGTATTTTAACATTTTAGTGATTCGTGGTCCCAATGGCAAGTTAAACTTTTCAGCACGAGATTCCAATTGACCACTAAGACGACAGCTACGAAGAACTAGCCTAGACAGACATGCTTAAGCATAAGCATACACATTTCCCTGTCTAGAATCTAGGAACCTCACGTGCCTTGCAATCTCAAAAGAATTTTAAGCTTTTTTTCCTGGAGAAATAGATCACAGTTGCTCTTCGAAAACATACTAGAAGGACAAAACCTCAAGGTTAAAACCTTAACACAGTCTGTGTGTGACTTGGATTCCTCTGCCTAAAGCTATTCAGACCAAGACATTCTGCTCCAAGAGGCTACCTGAACCAACAGGTACAATCCTTATATTGGGCTGAAACTTTGTCAGTATGGCAAAACTTTCAATGTTAATGGATTGGAAGGGTAAGAAAGAACATCAGAGCAAAATGCTGCAATCTGGCAGATATGTAGGATATTTTGAAATACTGCTTTCCAGTCCTTGCTTCCAGTATTGATAGTGCAACCTATCCAATGACCATAAAATATATAAACATTTTTATGATGTTTTTAATAGTTTGAGCTTTCAGAAAACTATAAACTGAGAAAGATAAAAATAAGTTTTATTAAGAGATAAATGATTTGATTTGCAAATTGAATGTGATTTTCATCAGAAAAAAGATGAAAAAAGTCCAGCAGTTTAAGGGCTATCCCTAAAATAGATAAATAGTTCTTACACAGCAAATGTACAAGAATCATTAGAGGAGAGAGAAATTGACTTTGTTACTTGTTTGTAAAAATACACACAAAAAAATTGTATATGAAATGGATGTTTTCACATTGTTATAGTTTGAAAAATTAAGAGATACATGTTATAAATTGCATATCAATTTTTTATTTATTTACTACTGGAAGTACAGTCTGCAATTACTTCAACAATTCTGTATCATTTTGCCTCTTACAAAATGCATCTGTTTGTTTTTGTTTTGTTTTTATTCTGAAGACTCTTACTTCTTCTGGATCATAGTTATGACCTACAGGGCATGTGATTCCTTTGACATGAAGTTTATTTTTCTAAACCCACAGCTTGATATTCTAGCACTTAATTTCAGAATGCAGCTTAAATCACAGAAGCCATAATATGTCAAATGATCCCATACTTGCAGGGGGAAAACAGTAAGTAATGAAAAAGCTATGATTGCTTTTCTGTCCCTCCAAATGACAGTTATCACCTCAGTGACCTGCTCCGGGCAGACCCATCTAAACATGACACACTAAGGGATAACGTCATCTAACAGGGTAGTTACAAAAATCAATACAAAACCCATTTCAAAGATTCTCTGTGTAAGAATCCTGGTGTAACGTTCATTTATTGAATAGGCCTGGGGAAAAAAAAAAACACAACAACTTTTCTGATATATATGCTTTACCTCCCAAGCAACGGAATTCTGTAGGTAAGCAATAATTGTATTTTTCAATCTATTATTTAGTCCTGCCAAAGCTCAGCCTAGAATCTAATATGTGGATGACTGCTATAACTCAATTATGAAGCCTAAGCGGAGCTCTGATGTATCTGTAATGCAAAAGGAACATAACAAGACTGTACTTCTTATAGTTGAGGGTCTCTCTCTGTGTTTGTGCAGAGATGAACAAAAACAGGGAGGGAGACTACATTATTATATTTTACACTAAAGGATTAAGAATGTCTTGTAGTTATCTTCACTCATGAATACAAAAGATACGGTTACATCACTGAAGCAACCACTGGCTCACAGCTGACTGAAAATAAGCTTCTATTGTTTGCTTTTCCAAATGACAATAACAGTGAAGCAATTTTATCCAGTCATATTTTATATTCAGGGGATGCTTTCTGATTGGCTAAAAATGTTGTAACTAGTATTTATTTACGTTTATCAAAATCTTTGCAAACCTGTAGGAGCTTTATTCCCCTCAAGAAGTAAATAATAAATATAGCATGGCTCTTCAATTTTGATTTGATTTCTTACAAAAAAATGCAGTATACTTGATAGTTTTAAAAAGAGTCATAAATTTGGTACTGTTGGGTATTAATGTGTAAATACCCTCTACATTTGGGAAAATATCTTGTTTAGCAAATATCGGGATTTTTATGCTGGCTTCTATTGCTACTTAATTAATGTACAGTTCAGTAATTTTTGGTAATCGAATGACTCAAGTTATACCTATCTTTGCACTGAGCCTGATTTTGAAAGTCCATACTTACATTGGGAAGTGCTTGATTATTGGCATTGCTTCATTGAAAACATTTTGCAGACTTCAAAATAGAAATGGAAGGAGAGGATTAAAAGAGGAGTCAGGAAAAGAACAAGAAAATATAGGGATAATTTCTAGAACCACTTAGAAAAGTTTGATGGAAATCCGGGCCTTCTGGTACAGAGAGATTTCATTTCCTGAGTAGGAAGAGACCCAGTGATTTATCTTGTCTCTAGTCCCAGAATTTGAATAAGAATATTGAGAAAATTTAGCTACAGTGTTTCTTGAAGCACTGGTCTGCTAAACAGCTGATTTGGTGTTCTTCGTATCTAAACTGAATAGTTTAGTAGTAGAAGATACAAGCAGTCTGTGAATATGCCACACAAATTCCATGCAGAAAATTCCTATTTTGCTTCTTCCTCGAACACTTAATTAATTGTTATGAAGGGCTTTTTTGAAGCTAAGGAAATCAGTAGTTTTTTATTATGTATTTAAATTATGTCAGGGAAAAACAGAAGCCTCGTGCCTTTGTCAAGGTCGAGCTAATATTGAGACATGAATATGCATCTCATGAATGGGTGCTAATGAGGAGCAGGAAGACTGTTGAACACTTGTGTTGGGGACATGATTAACATCTGACTTTTCTTTTTAAAAAAGAGTGAGAAAGGAGAAAATCCATTACCAGTGATCACCGATTAGCAAAGAACAGCTAATGCTGCCCTGTTAATGACTGATGGATAAAGCCTGCTGCCTATGTTGCTATGTTGCTCATTTTTTCTGCTTCAGAAACAGTGTTTTCGTACTTTCATCTTCCACTTTCTTGTTCTAAACAGCTGTGGTATGTTACTGTCAGGAAAATCTTTAGCATAAGCCTACTTAAAGACTTGACCAGCTTCCCACAAATCCTTTCTTACTAGATCTCCAGTTCTTTCACTGGTAGTTATCTGTTCTGTTTCTGGGAGAAAGAGTTTACTGATTCAGCCTTCTGTCATACATAATACAATGACTGTCTGAGGATGGCTCATGTGACCAAATGTGTACAAGTCCATGGGGCTGGATAACATGCATCCCTACGATCCCTTTAGGGTCCTAAAGGAGTTGGATGATGTGGTTGCCGAGCTGCTCTCCATCATATTTGAAAAGTCACAGCTGTCAGATGAAGTCTCTAGGGACTGGAAAAAGGGAAACATCACTCCCAGTTACAAGAAAAGGAGGACTTGAGGAACTACAGGCCGGTGAGCCTTACATTTGTGCCTGGGAACAACACAGAACAGATCCTCTTGGAAGACATGTTAAGATATATGAAGGATGAGCAGGTGATCCAAGACAGCCAGCATGGCTTCACCATGGGAAGGTTGTGCCTGACCAGTGTGGTAGCCTTCCACGATGAAGTGACGGTATTGGTAGAGAAAGGGATTCTATGACTGTGTACGTGACATCTATGTATCTTCGTCATAGTTTTAAGTTCTTGCTTTTATACTTGGGTGGGTTTATTTCCAGATGGAAGGTTTAGAGGGAAATGGAATGTGCTGATTCATATTTGTGTTCTTTTCTTTTCCCACTTTTTTTTTTTTTGCTTTCTGAAAGAAAGCATTGGAATTGATAGTAGCTGATTCAAGCATGATGACAAATCCACTCTTACCTGAAAAGGACTAGAGTGGTCTTCAGCAACTGCAAGGGAAGATTACTTCACTTGAGCTTCTGAGCAAATTCTCTCAGTGAGTGAATGTACTGATGAGACAACAGCATAACATGGAATTGTTTTGTTCGATGAGTGAAGGTAGATCTCAGTAGGACCAGTGGTGAGTACTCATAAATCACCAGTGTAAACGTGCAACAGACAATGCAATTTCCACGGAAGTATTGAAAGGAATGGAACAACAAAGGTATTGAAATTCTCCAAAGGCTATTTGCAGGTAATGGGAAAATTGGTTAGTAGAGTTTTTTCTAACTTTGTGGTACATCAGCTCTAACTTAAATGATGCAGATGATTGTCTTGTGCTGAATCTTGAATGACCAAAGCAAATAAGTTCATCTGTTCCACTGAGGAAGCCATGGGAAAATGCATGTAGGAATCTTGCTTAGTAGCAGTTTACTAGGGGACACCACAGATCAGTTTTTGAAGGAAGGCATTATCCTCTGTCTATACACAGAAAAACTAAAAGCAAATCTTTGGTTTCCTCAAAAATGTTTGCTAAGTGGAAATTTTCATTCTTTTGTTTATCATTTACACCAGGTCTGAGATTTAGAGAAGTTTTAGGTAGTGAAATAACCAATTTTTCAGGGAAATGCTGTTGCAGCCAAATTGTTCATGTTCTGACCATCATATCACAGATATCATCTTCTGAGCAAGTGCCTGACCTTCCAGCTAGTGTTTTCAGTCAAATGCACTGGTGACAGAGGTGCTTGGAGAGGAGATCTTCAAAGGAACTAAAAGATATACTGTAGAGATAAAATAGATGGAAAATATTAGGATGATCTGTGAGGGGTGCTCATTACTGCCTGGGCCCAGAAAGAGAAAAATGCTGTTGAGCTCATTACCTGAATATTTCCAAATAATTCAAAAGAGCTTATACTGTAAAACTTACACAGATGGCTTTTAGACATCAGACTAGAGATGGCCAGAGATAACCCATTGAAATTAAGCTCTCTCTGCCTGAGCACTATGCAGGGCAGTGGCTATGGACTGGGAGCAGTGGGATGTCATCATGTGTTTGGTAGGGAAGGGCATCATGAGCCAGGGCCTATCCCACCCCAGTCAGGGATCAGATTAGGCTGTGGCGTAGCTGGGGCACCCCAAAGTTCAGTTCTTCCATGGTGATGAGGCAAATGGAATGTCAAGCCAGAAAGTCAGTCCATGGTCAGGGTTTGAATAAACAGTGACCATGTCAGACACAGGCGGATCTTTGTGGGAACTGTGACACACAACTACAGCATAGCTAAAGTAGGGACTGATGGCTGAAATGGGATTCTGTGCCATTGGCAGGGGTGGAACAGTCAGAGCCCTGATACTGGGCATGGAAAATGAGACCTTTTCAGGTTGCCCAGCTTGCAGTGTTGTTGTAATAAGGGTGTTTATCATCTGAAAGCATCATAGGATGGAACATTTATGGGACAACTATTTTCCTTTACAATATTCACATACCTGCACTGGAGGGCACACCTAGTCAAACAGTCTAATTTAGAGGTAGATATTGTCTAATTGAAACCACACTTCAGGTTCAAGGAGGAACTTTTTTAGTTTCATCTGTGAATTACTTTGTGAAGTCTAAATGATCTTACCAATACCAGAGGGGAAGCATGATAGAGCTCAAATTCTGAAAATCTGAATCTTTATTTGCCGATTTTTCTATTTATTTTTATTATTATTATTATTATTATTATTATTATTATTATTTTCCCCACTTGGGGAAGCAGATAATTCAGTTCCCCAGCAAAGGCAGGCTGCTCCCCCTGCAACCTCATTGGAGTGATGGGGCAGAGGTCACTACGCAGGATGTGCACAGCACCCACACTGTTCCTCCAAGCAGCGTCCCTGCTCCTACTGCTGGAGCCCCAGCAAGCAGCCACAACCAGCTTAAACAGAAATGGTTCATCGGTACACAGCTTTCATGGTGGGTCCAGAGTGATGCTGCAGGGATTATTCCTACTGGGGATGGAGAAAGATTTGGTACCTCTCAGTCTATACCTGCCCTGGAGGCTGCAGATTCTGGGGGCAGCGCTGTTTCCCTTGGATCAGTGTGCAGCAGAGGACAGTGTTCTAACTCACAAACTTTGGACTCAGCAGAGGATGCATTTGGCCACCACAAAACAGGCTGCAAGCACCAGGAATTCTCATCCACCAAACCCAGCTCCTCGCACCAGCACATTCATAAGGACCACCCTCACACCATGCTGCAACAATGAACCCAAAACACCCTCAAGCATCTGCATGGATGTGCCCACTGCCAGCAGGTAAGGCATGCTGGGGACACTCGGCACTGGCACCACTGTGATGCTCTCTGGCTCCTGAGCACAGCTTGCAGGAAGGCACTGCTGGAGCACAAAAATCAAATGGGGGTACATGGATCCTTCTCTGGGGATGCGGCAGCAGCAAAACCCAGCACAGCAGAGGTCAGGAGCAGAGCACAAGATCTCTGCTTGGCAAACAGAGGTCCACACAACAACTCCATGGGACTGGGGAGGCCACCACGGTGCAAGTCCCTTCCTCCTCCTCACCCATGCAGAAATTTGGCTGTTTTCCACCCCTTTTCTCACCCAGGTACTGACCGCTGCTCTCCCAAACCCAGCGCCAGCAGCAGCGGCTCACCCAGCTCTCATTGCCATCTTGTCATACAAGCCATTCATCACCCGCCAGTGAGCGCTCGTTACAGACGACAGACTCCAGCCTCCATTAATTAATGGGAAATACTTAGAGAGGCATACACACATGCACAAATCTGTCTGAGTGATTTCCTACGGCACCTATCGCGGGCGCAGGCAGGTGCTGCGGCAGAGGTAGCGATCTGCAGCCAGGCACAAAACAAAGAAACATCAATGCAACAAGAAAAGAACATGGCATGGAGGTGGCTTATTTTTTCTGGAGTGAGTACGAAGTGTCCCATGGCAGCCCAACATGGCTCAGCCTGCACCAAATACAGCCCTCGCGCCGCGGGGTGAGTGGAAAACAGATGAAGTCAGAGCTGACAGCGAGCCGTGCGAGCAGTGCCACGTTCCCCTGCGCTGCGGCAGAAGCAGGGGGCAAGGAATAAAAGGGTTTCAGAGGGATCTTCTGAAGCTCGTCTGGCTTTTTGATTTTGGAAGAAAACCTAAAACCGATTTGAAATGAGATCTAAACATGTGTCAAAACCCGGCGCTTGATCTTTTTCACAAGTGGGCTTTCACTTTCTTCAGCTGAGGCTATTTGCCAAACACAACACAGAAACACAAGCTATTCCTGTTAATCCGAAGCTATTTTTCACCAAATACGTGATTCATCTGAAACCCTTCTGCCCCGCTCTGCTTAAGGAGCAGCTATCTGCTACGCCGCCCAGGCAGGATTTATGCTTAAACGAGCATTTGTGAGCAACAGTCAGATGGGATTCATAGAGAAACGTATCATCAATAAATCTGTCAATCACTTCTCCCGCCCTCAGCACGGGGCTGAAGCCTCAAGTAACTACTCAGCACTTTGTCAACCTTTACCCCAGCAAAGTCTGGGTAAGAGACCTCAGGACTTAGCCTATTGATTGCTTACCATTGTTTGCGATGCCCTGTGTACGTTAGAGATGCTCCCTTCAAGCAAGATTAAATACCTGGCTTATGGCAATGGGATTCAAGGGGAATTATTATTATATTTTTTTGACTAGCAGAGGAACACGCACATCAAATTGCCCCATTGCCCATGGTGGTGCCAGGGCCAGGTGACTGCTGCTTTGCACCCATGCTTGCTCCCCACTGGGCTGCCACAGCACGTCCCAATGCCACGGTGCACGTTTCTGTGCATTAAAAGCAGCTCCGTCTCTGCACCTCTCAGCTCCTCTGGTAGCGTTTTGTTGCAATAACAATGGAGTGACAGCTTCCCGGCAGCTCTGAGTAGCATCCCCAGCTCAAAAGCAGCCTTAATACCTCACTGCTCCCACGCCTTTCAGTTCTTACATTTGTTTGAAGTTAAGCTGATCTAACTTGGGCGACTGGGCGCAGACAGAGTCGCTCAACCGGAGCGCATCGCAGAGGGGCTGCAACAGGCACTCAGCAGCGCCGACACCTCCCTGGCCAGGGGACGATGCTCACTACCCACTCTCCCCAAGCACAACTTAGACGTATTAAGACGGACAGAAGTGCCCATCCTGGCCCACCTAAGAGCACATCTGGGACGTTCCCTGTCCTGCAATTGCAAAGCTAGCAAACCCAGCACTCATTCTTCCAGCAGAGCATCTCCCAGGAGCACCTCCTTCCCTCCACCACTTGCACAGAAAATCAGCACCCATAGCTTTCAGTCTCCAAAAACAGGACAGATGCCCAAGCCAAGCCAGAAGACAGCTCAACTGCCCCTGCAGCACAGATGTCAAGAGGCAGAAAGCAAAGCAGAGAAAACTGACTGCAAAAAACTTTCACGTGGGAGCCCCTGCACTGCCTGGGTTTGCCTGGAGGGGCTGCGACTGCAGCACTGATGATGCTTCAGAGGGGATAACTGCCCTTAGGTTCGTCAAAGCAAGGTCTGCTGCCCACCATGCAGAAGCCAGGTGTGTTTGCTCCGTATAACACATCACATTTTTGCTGATTGCTGGTGAGAAGTCAGGAGCAGGGACCCCCCACCACAGCTGCTGCAGACTGAGCACTCCTTGGGATGGAGGATGCTTCAAAGGGAGATGAAGTCTCACTTTCTAAGGATGCTTTGCCCTCAAAGTACCACCAAGCAGCCCAGCATGCAGAATAAATATCCCTCTGCAACAAAAAACCTGCAGTTCACACCCCAAAAAGGCAGCCTGCAGATGCGCATCACATCTCTGGGGCACGGGGTGGGCTCACAGCCTGCAAACCCTGACATGTGCCCGACCACCAGCTGCTCCCCAGCACTGTCAGCGTGGGCACACGTGTGCGAGGTAGCACGCCAATTCCCCAGCCCTCACCCACACAGCTCGCTGCAGTGCGGGCAGGTTTCTGACGCACGTTCGCCTCCCGCCTCGCTTTATTTCTGCCTCGTGCCCGACCTCCCCCTCTCCTCTGAGTACTTCTCCTGCTGCCGTTTGTTCCTGTCCTTTACAGCCCTGCCTGCTGTCACTCGTGTAACCTTGCCTGTTTGGTAATTTGTGGCAATAAAGTGTCACGGTGGGGAAAAAATACAGCATCCCAGCGGCATATAAATCTCTGATCCATAAATTGTGCAGGCCCCACATGCGTGCCCCTCCTCTTTTATGTAAGTGCTACGATTTAGGGCAAGGGGAAGAAAAAGAGCCAGCGATCTCAGTGAAGGGCAGCGCTGTGCCAAACTTGTTAGAGGCTGTAACACCAAGCCTAGCGTGTGCTGCTAATTGCCCTGGAGCAGCATGGTGTCCCAGCTGCCTGGAACCATCCTGCTGTTAGAAAGAGAGGAGGTCCCCACTGGCACCCCTTCCCCATTGGGAAGGACACAGGTTAATGCAGCAGGTGCCTGCCTTGCACACAGCCTTGGCTCACAGGGCAGCCTCCACCCCAGATGCGCCCCACATTTGCCTTAAGGGGCAGAGCATCGGGCATCCATCATCGCAGTTCTCCTGGAGCTGAGACCCACAGCGGCTGTGATGCAATCCAGTGAGCATATAGTATTTCAGAGGGAGTGCTGTCCCCATCACTGACGGTTGTTTCTTTTAATTGGAAAACACTGCTTGGCTCCATTAGAGCCCTCATTTACTGAATGATTGTCGCGGTCATGCTGTAGCTCAGCAGTAAAAAGCCTTCCCCAGCACTCTTACTGCCTCTTGGCTGAGCCACATCTCCTGTGCCTCACCCTGCAAGCCATCCCCCTCCCATGGCTCTTGNTTTCTTGGACATTTTTTCATTGTGTGTTAGTGATATTCTTAAAAAACACTGACTAGCAGTGCCTCCTGTACTGTTACCATCACTTAAGAATCCTCTATAATCTCAATTAAACTCCATAGTAATATAAAAATAATATGGTCATTCAGTCCTGTACTGTCATCACCTTTGAAAAATCTACTATGAAAACACCAAAAATAACAAGGCAGCAGTTTTTCTTAGCTCAAGTAATGACCAAATTCAGCAGTTTTTGTGAGAATTATACACAAAGTAACATTGCTCCCAGCAAGTTACTGCCCACAGAGATTCTAAAATCCAAGTTTAAAATGTGCTATGCAAACAATCCAGTGTTCAGATATCCCTAAATGTATCAAGTTACAACATATCCTTGGTGAATATATTTACTCTTTAAAGAATATTATTGCAGTGAATCGTCATTCTAAAGTGAACTTTTTATTGAACACAAATAGTAGCAGCAACAGTACACCCTGTGTTAACATGTTTTTGTGTTGGTAGCGTTCTTCCATTTCCTCATATGCTGAACTTTCATTGTCGCAGCATGTAAGACTTCACCACAAAGCAAAGAAAAATCCTTAAGTAAAACTTTTCCCTTTATGGAAACACACTTGATGCAAGACTTCTTGCGCAAAATTGTAACTGTGCATCTTTTCTGACATTTAACCATGATGTCTACACATAGCATGCAGACATGCATACAACATTATTTCTAATAATGTACCCAAAACTTCAGAAAAGTAAAGTTATGCCTGCACTGTACACTGCAGTGAGATAAAGTAAGTCAGCCTTCATGGAACTCCATGCTGTAGTAGTGGGACTGATTTCAGTCAGCAGTTGAAATGGCTTACTTAAACTAGTGCAAGTGTTGTTGCAGCTTGAGTGAATGTATACTACTAGAAATGTAATAATACTTTTAAAGACCTTTATTAAAATTCTGTCTCTTATAGCAAGATCTGCTACTGCTTTCTGTGGCAATTTTTACTGTAAATTTAAATAAAAATATAAACTTCTTATGCAATGCAAGTTATATTCATTGTATTTAGGTCTGTAGTAAAATTTCTATTTTATTCAGCAACTGAATTTGAAAATATAAAGGTGCTGGGGACCACAGCTGAAGAAATCTAAAGAAAATGGACAGTGTGTTCAGACAAGTTTTTGAACACATTTTCATAAAACCATTACTTTCACACAAAACTATTGGCTCTTCTGTTTACCAAAGAACTCTTGAACTTGAGATGTTCACATTATGAAAAGTACTATAAATGTTAAGCACAGACATTTCCAACCCACAGACTGCTGGCTGCATGCAGCCATCCAGTGCCTGCCCCTTGCCCAGCACCATCATGGCAGGGGGTTTGCATCGCAGCCAGGCCCAGCCCTGGATTCACACCCATTGCTCACCATCAAACAAACCATCAGGGTGAGAATTTTCAAATGGGATGTATAGAGCTGCAATCAGATATTCAACTCAAATATTTGATCTTGTCTCCTTACTAGCTTTCTATAAGACTTATTTTACCATTTTAATGTATGGAGAGAAAGCCTAGGATTTTGTGATAATCTTCAGTTCCAGCTCTGAACTTACTAACCTGAGATTCAAATATCAGATATTTCAAAGGAAAACAAATAAGTTGCAGCTAGCTGTGTACCAAATACCAGAGGTAAGATCTTTCCATACAAGTATCAATCATTGCAAAAGCTGGCACTGCTAAATCTAGAGATATGTAATAAATTTGAATGAAATTCTGAAATGAAAGCAGAGGACAAGAAAACAGGCAAGTAAAATCTTGTGATGTGAGCAAGTATGGATGAAGGAATGGAAAGCTGCAGGCTGAAGATATTGACTGGTTCTCAGTTCCCAGATAATTAAAATGCAATGCACAGGGAGTGTTTTCTTTATCTGTCAGAGTCCACTATGCAGCCAGCTGGTCCAATAGACTGTCAGAAGCAAAATGTTATCTGTCTGCTATATCTCTGTTCTCTTCGCATATTGACCCAACAGCCAGGAATGAAACCTGTGCAGTAAAAAAGCTCCTTCTTTTAACACAAGTGCAAACTCCTATCAGAGAACTAAAGGTGGTTTCCTAAATTGTAGCTTGGCAATATTTAAATTACAGAGAAGAATTTATCTTGGGGTGTTTTAAAAGTCCGTACGAAGGGTAAATCAGTGGAATTAAACAAATCTAAGTTAAAACCATAGATATTTTGCAAAAATTCTGGTAATGACAAGGCAGATGGGGTATTAGAAATTACTGTTCATTCTTATTTATAGCTGAATGATAAACTGGCAAACAGTGCATATGATGAAAGCATAGAGCTATACCTCTTACATTTCTCATTTCTTGCTTTTCTATAGGTTGTGCTTGTGACAGAGGGTTAGTACTGACAGAGCACTGCTTGCTGCCATTAATGGCTCTGTAGACCTGTCTGATAGAGGAATACAGAAATCAAATACTGGATATTCAGTACAAACATCTGTGGCCCTTTAGTAGGGCAGCACATTCTCATGCTGGCCCTTTCCAGAGCTTTCCCAAATCAAATGGCAGAGAAGGTTCAAGAACTTTGCTGTGAGCTAGTAGAAATAGGAAGAGTACTGAGCAGAAAGTTTTACATCAAGAGAGGATGCTCTGAATACATGCCTATTCTGCTCCTGTGGAAGATGTGTCCATGAAAACTGCTGCAAGAAATGGGTATTTTCCTCCATTGCTCTTGAGTGGTAGAAAAGAATTCTGGGTAAGTAACTGCTGTTTGAGTTACTAACGAGTAATGACTTGTTAATCACAGTCTGACAGGGAACTGGATCACTGAGTTATAACAGCTCTTGCTGTGTGGACCAAGATCAGCTTTTTTGTATTTTGAACAACTGACACTTTTAATGGTGACATGGGAGGAAAAAAAGGCTAAAAATCACAAGGACAGATCAAACACAGTATCTCAATTAATCAGTTATTTAGTCACTCATGTGATTTTGGAGGTCTGACTCATGATTTTAGAATTTTTGGTTTGCCAGCTTTAGTTCTTGTCTGTTTAAAATGATAAAGTCTTCTTAGTATTTCCCAGATACCCTATGTTATTGCCGTAATTTCATTTCTCTGATGAACTATGTACCTTGTTGAAAGAACACTGCAGGAAAAACTACATCTGGCCCCACAAACTATTTAATTGCTTGATTTTTCTTTTTAATTGATGCTTATTCCTTAATTACTTTCTATTTCTGATATACACGTTTTTTAAATTGTAGTTATATACACAGTGTCAAATTTGCAATTTTCAATAGGTTTGGTAATTTTTTTCCAAAAAAAANAAAAAAGAGCTCTAAAAAGCACTGGCTTTTTTTTCAGAGAACAAATTTCATCAACAATTTACCAAAGGGGTTCCAGATTAGAAACTGTCCATTTCTCCAGGAATGTTTGTTGGTTTGCCAGCTTACTGCAAAGTATGAGTTAAAAGTGAACAATTGCAAATACATGACTGAAGCACTGGGACTTGGGTATGCCACCAATATGAGAAGCTGCATGACCAAGAGATCAAATTGCAACAGTATTAAAAGTCCCTTTCTGCTCTTATTAAGTAGACAGTTGTGCTGATTCCTGCATCCTTGGATGTTATTCTATAGCTTGATCTCAGAAATGAATTATTGTCTTATTTTGGCATTATATTGTTGCCTTTGATCAGAGTGTGAGAAGAATGCTAGGGCATATTTGCGGGAGCTCTTTCAGGTTTTTTTTGTTTTTTTTTTTTAAGGAAGCCGTCTGATTTCTGTATATGAGTATTAGAGTATTTTCATCATAAACTGCGTTGTCAAAACACAGAAAATATTGGAAATCTGACAAATAAGAGATTCTTATCATATGGTAGAGTGATCCATACTGAATTCTTCCCAATTCTTCCTCCTAGACAGAGTTCTCTGTTCTCACATCCTCTATCTTCCTGTGTGTTTTCTGTTTTTCAGTTTCTGTGTCCATTTTATCATGCACATGCACACATACTCCCTGACTCTCAAGAAAATATGTCATGGCTTTTGAAGATCCAGTGCATTTCTTTCCCAGTGTTGTGTTGAACCATGCCACACCTCAGATATACTGGAAAGTGCAGCAGAAACACTAAGCACTACAATTACAGTTAATACTGTCTTCAAAATAACAACCACATTGTTTTCACAGTATTGGCCAGCTCTGCATGACAACAGAGAAGCCTGTGCAGTTTCCTGGGATGTCTGTCACTACATAATACAGTATGTCCTGCTAAACAAAGGGGAGAAGTAATTGCAGTGCATGTGAAAAGCCTGGGCTGTTTTTAACTAGTAGTTTTAGTAGAACTAAAGCCTGCTGCAAGGAGATGTGGGTAATTTGGTGGTGATCTCCAGTTCATTGTTTCTGGGGGGGGGAACATCCTGAGATTTTTCAAGTATTACAATGAGCATGTGTCTCATATTTGTTAACCACAGCTAGAGACTTGTTTAGATTACAATTCTGTATTTGCACTTTTGTCCTCTGAGTTGAAAAGGAGGTGCTATTCTACAAATAAGATATATAACCTCATTAGAATAACCACAATGGATCTTTTCCCTGTAGTTTTAGCTGTTGTTTAGATACCAGCTTGGATGTTTTCCATTTTGAAATGGTAAAACTGGGACCAGATTGGCCATGATCTGGTTGGGCAGGAAGGGTGAGAGAGGGCTGTGCAGTTGAATGACAGGTCAGTGTCATGTGAACTGAAGCATGCAAACTGTATTGGGCCATGGTAATTGAGGGGAAGAGATTCAACTCCCTTTGTTTTCTCTTCTCACCCAGTAAACTTGTGCTTGAAAAATATCAGACAGAATTTTTTTTAACTCTATATGTATTTTAATGCATTTGTGAGTTTTTGATTTAACCAGAGATACATGCCAAATATTACAGTCTTCTGTGTATTACAAGTATAACTGTGTCTGGGTAACATAGTGCTTTCATCCTGCACACCAGTATTTTAGAGTAGCCTTTTCAGAAAGCAGAATCAAGTCAGATCAGGTCACAGTGTTAACTGTACAGTACCTTACGAGAAACTCAATCAAAACCAACCAAACTTATTATGAGGCATCACAAATCATCCTGTATTAGCATCACATGGATTATTTATGAAAATGCTGTTGCTTGTCTGACAACCTAGGTGACATTACCTCTGGAGGATGAGCATCACCATGGCAAAACAGGCATGTCACCATTAGACATTAGTCTACTGTAACTAATTTATAAGGCTGTCCTGTAATTTGTTTTGATCAGGCAGCCTGAATCTAGTTGAAGGGGATGAAAGAGAGAAGGGAGTGCAGGGAGGAGGGAGAAAGAAAATCCAATGTTATTAACTAGAGTATTCAAAACTGAAAAAATAAAGCAAAGAAAAGTGTAGCTTTTTTCCCCTCTGTAAGTTCTGTCTTTACACACAGACATAGCTCAGAACCTCTTATGCAAGGTTTCTCTCCTGGCTGCCAAAATGTTTGCATAATATTTCTGGGCTTTTAATTCATTCAAGTTACTATATGATACCCATCCTCCTGTTTGCAATTCTTTCTAGAGGAAAGAATGAATGTACTGTAAAAATGACTTTGTGAAAAAGACACCAAAGAATTCCAAGTTAATCACGTTACCTCAGAGTCAAGTAAGATTTGTCTGTCAGAAAACAAACAAACAAACAAACAAACATTTCATGCTGTGAGGCTCACAAACTGAAGCAAAGATGTGAAAGTTAAGCCTTGAGAGGTGTCCTTTCTGACTTATTAAGTTCTTCAGTAGTATATCATAACTTAAATCTTCTCTTCTAATGCTAGTTGATAAATAAAATTAAATATGAAAGAAGGAACCACCAAAAGGTTATGTGTGAATATGAAACAGTGAACATTTCTTCAGCTATAGCTGAAAACTTGGAAAAAAAAAAAAAAAGATGGAAAGATATCATAATTACAAAGTAATTTTTCTGACCATAAATGAGAGGCCTTGAGAGGCTCCAAGTTTGAGTACTGTGCTTGTCCTGGGATGAAAAGCATTCTTTTGGGCTGAGACGTGCGTGGCTCTCTCCTATAATTCAACTTCAGAGGAAGATACTTTCCCTATGAAAACTGCAGGTTACTGCTCTGAAAGAAAAGATACTCTGTGCAGAGTCAGGGTCAATAAATGAAGATATCAACGATTTTGGAACTTGTCAGAAGAGGACACTGAAGTTCACTTACGTGTCCCCAAAAAAGTTTTCCATAGTCTGAGAAGATGCCACAATTGATGCAGAGGCTGACAATTTTAGAGCCATCAGTCCTCTGTTTAGCAGAAAGTTTCTCTCTAGCAAAAAAAAAAAAAAGAAAGGGAGTCAAATCTTCCTATTTTTATTTTTTTTTAACAGGCAAGATTCACACCTTTTTCTGATTTCATTTACAGCTGCAGAACAACCAATATTACATTATGCCCATTAATTCAAGTAGTAGTAAGTAGAGAATTAACCGAAAAACATAAATGGGCTTCGTTTTATATTTGAAAACTAGTATGATTAGGGATATAGATGGACGAATGGGATGGCTCATTTGGGATATTTCCCCCTTTTCTTGCTAGCAAAGAACAGAGATAGCAGCTTTGTTAAGATTTTTGTTTTAAAGAATTTACCTTCTTCTTCCTCCAGTCTTTACAGGGATACTATGGAAACAGAAAGGAGGAACTTCTTCTATTAGAGCTTCTAAGCTAGACAGAAAAGTGACATACCACAATGGGGATCAAAAATGATGGGATAAACAGTATCAGGAACAAGGACAGCTTAAAAGAATTAGAATGATTTTTTTCTTATGTTGTGGTTGCTCTGATGAACTCAGGAGGAAAGCAGAAAGACAAATACATGGGCAAATACATAATCAAATGATAACAATTTATTTTCCTATTTTTAACTGTTAGTGTCTCAGTTTCATGCTGTGGTTGCTGGCTGCTATAACATGCCTAGCGGTGTCTCAGCTTTCAAAATCTTGGGGGGGTACATTTGAAAGTAAAAGAAAGATTGAAGAGCAGGAAGGATGCCCCTGCTGACAGTGTTTTCTCTGCATTAGCACTTTCAGCAGTTCTAAAAAGAATTTGTTTTATTAAAACAGTAATTAAAAATATCAGAAAATATTAGGATTAGAAAACATATAAGTTTCCACCATTTAGAACCAAGTTATTTGATTCAGCAATGGTATTTTGTTTTTATTTTTCATAAGTTAATTCCTGGTTCTAGTAGGTCCAGTTTTTGTCAGTTTCTCATAAATTTTCCCAAATACAATATCTTTCAGTCCAGTTGACATCACTGGGAATGATATGGTGTTTTA
>JACDJE010000335.1:791041-862770 GCA_016647715.1 Pavo muticus
TATATATATATATTTGCACTACTAATAGGAATTAATTATTGCCATTTGTTAAATTATTTGAAATTACTTAATAAAGTAAACAAAAAACAAATAGGATCTGCTTGTTTGTTTGTTTTTGTTTTTGTTTCAGATATCAAAATTGTATTATGTGAATTTGGGAAAACACAAGGGGGAGCACAAGGCAGGGCAAAAAAAAAGTCTTGCATTGGCTTATAGTTCTGTGAGACAATGAAATCTGAATATTGCTTATCCTGATCCCCACTGGGATCCTTAAGTCCACAGAATGATCCTAATTGAATTTTCCCTGCTTAAATGGGGTATGCCCTGTTGTGAACCTGCTCTGAGCATGATGACGGGATGGGACGTCTCAGAGCATCACTTCTGTGAGACCCAGGGCCTTCCTTCTATTACCTCTATTATTTAAACAAATAACCCTGGACAAATCAATTTACATCAATCCAACCTAGTGGTTTAAAGCTCTTTCCTTTCCTTTAAAATGTCTCAATCAAGTTTCAAGTGAAATTTCTTCAATAATTTCTCTCTTAAGATGCACCTACATGTAACAAGAGAAATCTGTAATTTTTATTAAAAATAGATGTCTGAAAGGGTAAATTAATGTATGGGTCATAGCACACTTTTCCTCTTCTGTAACACCAAGCACAGGCTCCCTTAGCAACACTTGTGTTTTTATTTATGCCTAAATGAATTACCCTAGCAACATTAATACTAAATCTTTTTTGCTGTTTTCTTTTTTAATTCATCACAAGAAGAACTTCGTGTTACATTTTGTTGTATAGAATAAAATATCACACTCACAGTGAGCTTCAGCCATATTTACTTCAGTGATCACATGGGATTAGCTCTTTATGATGTTTCTTGTGTAAACACACTTGAAATAGATAGTGTGAGCAATGATTATTTAAATTTATGAGGATGTTTGAAACTTAATGAATTTAATTACTCCACTAGATAATGACTTTTTCAAGTCTTGCTATTTTATGTGTGTCTATGAAGAATTTTCTCTAGAAAATAATCTAACTTAGATTCCTCTTATTTTGGAAAAGACTGATCAGTGCATGATTGTTTTAACTAAAGTCGTGAGTTAATACATATTCCTGTCTTTGTGTTTTATGCATTGGAATAGTCCTGTTTTCAACTTAATCTCCTGTGTAATGTCAATATTTATGTTTTCTTCTGAGTCCTTACACAATGAGTAGTGAGTAGGGACTGACAAAGGAAATTGGACAAAGCATTTAAGAATTAACAATGTCTAGTAAACAATGAAATCAATATTTAAGGTTTGAAATACATATATGTGGAACTGTGTTCTTTAAGTTTCTACCTGCTGAAGTTTTTATATGTGCGAAGTGAGTTAATAATTGTATATCTCACTCTTTGCCTTTGGCCGAGTTGTTAATTTTCCTGCTTTTAAGAAGACACTGATATTTCAAGAACCAGACAATCTAATACTATATTTTCAGATTCACAGAATATTTTGTGTAATACTGCATGTATGTTCAGAGTACTAAATATGCCTTTTAAAATATCCATATTCTGAGGAAGGGTAGGATACATATAGAATTGAGTTGCGTAACGTCCTTTAAAATCCTATTACATTTTTGTTTTCACATTGTTATTCCATGAAGTTTGTATGACAATATTGCACATAACTGCAGTTGTTCAATTTTATTTGAGATATGGATTCAGGCACAATGACTTGCTTAGCTCATTCTATGCAGACAACAAAGCAGTGTAAAATTTAGCATGTTAAAGCAGTTATTTTTCCAATTTTTATCATTTGAATTTGTGAGTTTTAAAATATTCATACTGAATAGCCAGATTTGTTGTCACATGTACTTCCAGCTATTCTCACAAAAAGCTGAAAGAAAAAGAAAACATTTCATGAAAAGTGCTCAGTGTTTATCAGTTTTGTCAGGAGAAAATTAGAAATCAGAGAAAAGGAACAAATAACAAATCTCTGATTTAGACTTTCTAAACTGTATTTTCTATTATTTCTAAAAGCCTATAGAATGTTATAGAGTACTTTTAAATTTCTTAGTCTCTTCCAGGATTATTTTCAGTTGCCTAGCTAAAAGAATTCCCATTCTCACAAGACTTTCAAATCTGCAAATTTATTCAAATGAAAAATAAGGAGAAAGCAGAAAGAGAAATACAACAGAATTGCAAGTTATCCTACTTCAGTTATGTATATTCTTCTTGAGAAGAAAACAGGGATTCCTTCCAGATATGGACAGATGGAAAAGCCAAGGTGCAATCTCTATTAATGACATAGACGATGGGGTTGAGTGCATTCTCAGTAAGTTTGCTGATAACACCAAGCTGAATGGTGCAGTTCATGTGACAGAGGAAGAGATGCCACTGAAAGGGAGCTGGACAA
Organism: Pavo muticus; assembly: GCA_016647715.1. Taxonomy (NCBI): domain Eukaryota; kingdom Metazoa; phylum Chordata; class Aves; order Galliformes; family Phasianidae; genus Pavo; species Pavo muticus. The sequence goes on from JACDJE010000335.1 coordinate 793,440, forward strand.
GCTTGAGAATTGGGTCCAAATGAACCCAATGAGATTCAACAAGGCCAAGTGCAAGGTGCTTCACTTTGCCTGGGTCAAACCCAGACTGGGAGAAAAACTCTTCAAGAGCAACCCTGAGAAGAAGGACTTGGGGGTTCTGGTGGATGAAAAGTTTGACACAAGCCAACAGTATTCTGGGCTGCATAAAAAGAGTGGTGGCCAGCAGGGAGATGGAGGTGATCATCCCCCTCTACTCTGCCCTTGCGAGTACCCGTGTGGAGTACTGCATCCAGGCCTGAGGCCCTCAGCACAAGAAAGCACATGAAACTTTTGGAGCAGGTCCAGGGAAGGGTCACAAAAAAGATCAGAGGACTGGAGCCCCTCTCTTATGAAAAAAGGTTGAGTGATTTGGGCTCATTTAGCTTGGAGAAGAGAAGGCTCAGGGGAGACCTAATTGTGGCCTTTTAGTACTGGAAGGGAGCTTACAAGCAGGAGGGAGACTGACTTTTTATTTGGTCTGACAAGACAAGGGAGAATGGTTTAAAACTAAAGGAAGGGAGATTTAAGTTAGAAATTATAAGGAAATTTTCACTGAGAGGGCGGTGAGTCCCTGACACAGCTGCCCAGAGAAGCTATGGATGTTCCATCCCTGGAGGTGCACAAAGTCTAGTTGAATGGGGCCCTAGGCAGCCTGAGCTGGTGGGGAGCAGCCCTGCCATGTGGCAGGGGGTTGGGACAGGGTGAGCTGTAAGGTCCCCTGCAACTCAAGACATTCTGTTATTCTATGATTCTGTGATTCTATGAGTTGTCTTATCCTGTTGACATCCCTTCTGATTTAGAGCAAAGAAATTGTGAACATATCATATATGTTTACAGACACAATAGAAATTCAAAGATTTTCTAAAGTGTAAACAATTGACTATTTCACTACTGTGTTTGTACTCTTTTGCAGCTCTTTTTGTCACTTCTGAAAGACAAAGTATTCTTTATGTAAAACAAAAGCTTTCAAAGTTGAGTAGTTAGTTTTTGCTGCAGTGACACTAGGATGCTCTTCAGCAATCTTTCTTCCATGTTCTCAAACTCTGATTCTGTATTATATGGCGTAATCAGCATCCCAAACACATTTTTTCCGTGTTCTTCTGCAAAGTCAAGCTACTATTTTCTTGCTCAAAACAGACTATAACCACAAAAAAAAAAACCAAAAATATTCTTCACTTACAGTTGTGCATTCATGTATCATACACGCAAATACACATGGGTACACAAATACAACATTTATAATTGTCCATTTATTGACTGTGGCTCATACTGTTTTCATTTATGAAATGTCTCCTGTTAAGCTGAAGAAATCCATGGAATCTGCAATCTGACTCTCTTTCATGAGCAAAGGGAACTATTAATAGGTGAGAAAGATCATCTAGCTCTTTCCAACTTTTTGAAAATCCTACTGATGTGCTAGAAATGTTCCATATAGTTACAGACAACGTGTAGAGGGAGAGGGAGTTGTGATCACCTTGCCCCTACAAGGCCTGTACTGCCATGGCTCAGTAGCTTCAAATAAATCTTGCTCTAGTAACCTGTATAGCTCTGTAGAATGCAGTGCAGGCATAAGCCAAAAAATTATTATCATAAAACCCTTAACTGATTCATTAGTGCTGCACTCCACTCTATAGGGAAAATTTTATCACTTGTCTCATATTTTATTTGTATCCATTCTGCATCTGGTAGCAAGATGTCTGAACAAATGACATGAGTTGACAAGCCCTTTGAAAAAATTCAAATGACTGGGTTATCTCTATTGGTGTGAGAGAGAAAAAAATTAGAGCAAATGAGAAGAAAAAGTAAAAACTGTTTCTTCCCATGAACTGTTCTCCCAAATAAAGCAAGAAGGTGAAGACTGTATAACCTTTCTAGTCTACTGCCTGTTTATGCAGTAAATCTATAACAGTAGGAGATTTATTAATTTAACTGTGGTCTTGCATATAAAAATGATACGGATAGTCTCAGATCATATTTGTTCAGCTAACAGGGGGATTTATTGGCAATGCCTGATAACCATATTTTGTAGTTTAGATCATTGTTTTTCCATTATATATCACATAGTTTCTCTCTATCTTGCTATTTAAATAAGACATCTCTGTAGTCCTGAATATCAACAAAAACAGTCTGTAGCTGGGTGACATAATTTGGCAATCAGCAAATTAGAACAGCATGTAGCTTCTGATGAAAAAAATATTAAATGTGTGTCTCATAACTCTACTGTTGAGGTTTAGTTAAATACATAACCTTTATTTGAACTTATCTCATTAATCATGGGCAAAAATGTAGCTATTTCACATATGGGACTGTGGAAAAAGATAGCACAGTCATTTACCATTGCAGAGTGCTCACTCCCCAAAGAAGAAAGATAATTTCTGTAGGGAGAGTTGACAAGGTGCAGGTTAAATACTCATACTAGCTTTCCTCTGTAAAGTTCATGAAATTGAATTTTTTTTTTTTTTTTGTTAAATTACAAAAAGTTCACCTTATTAAAGGTTGTTAATGAAAGCCTCAATTTTTCAGTACTTTTTCTTTTCTAGGTGACAGCAATTCCCTATTACGGACCTAAGAAATGTTCATAGTCAGTCCCTAGTTTTTGCTCCTACTTAAATCTGTTTCACAGCAGGCAATTGGATAACCGGATAGTTATTCTCAAGCAATAGATTTTTACCTGGCTGGGCATCCTGCTAACTCATTGTCTCTGCTTGGTCTCTGCTGCTGCCCCTGGCACTCAACTTGTTCCAGCAATCTTTTGTTCCTGAGTGTTACAGGCTGACTCACTGCTATCTATGGGTTGTTGATGAATGTTGTGACCTTAAGGAAAGCAATGCTCTGTCAGTTTCAAAATTGACCCTATGCTACTGAAACACTCTTTATATAAACCCTCCCCTGATGGGCAAGCATAGTACAGTGTTATACTGAAATGTTGCCATTTCCTTTTGCCTGTGCATACACAAGGTCCAGCATTCTGCTAACATATCAAATCCCAACCTCAGTTCACTGTGACATATATGGAGATTAAACTTCATCCTCCTGATGTGGGAATTTGGGAAATTAACATTCAAAGCTTTTAATTATAAGCAAAGTGGTGTGCCTGTCAAATTCAGATGATGATGTGTGATAAGAAGGTGATCTTCGTGAGTTTTGTTAGGAACTCAAAGCATGTGTATGGTAGATGTATATACCTAATGCTAATCATCCCAAGAGGTACCTCTAACAGGCTGCTCTCCCTCTATGAGGAACACATACCAGGGCTGTAGGTGAGACGTGACCCTATGCAATCATATGGTACAGTGAACAGTACTGGGGGTACAACTGCCTCCTTTTTTTTTCCATTTTTTTCTCCATTTAAATATAATGCTGCAAGTATAATTTGCTCCAAAACCTTGTGGGACCTCGAACACCAAGCTCTGATTACAAAATAGAAGATATACTAGTACTCTAAAAGTACTAAGAACATAATGCTTTTGGCTGTCATCTCCATTTTTCATTTGCCAAGTTAATGGTTTTGTTTTTCGTTGCTTTTATTTACACTCTGTGTTATTCATTAATAATTATCATTACATTTTGCATAGGATGTTTTTTGTTTGTTTGTTTGTGTGTTTTCCTTGAACTTAAATGAAGGAGGATGATAACCACAGATTCCTTTTATAGTTACCAAAAATCAGTCACAGAGCTACAAACTCCAACTCTCAAATGTCAGTGGCCACATCTCTCTAGTCTTCAAAAGTTTTGTGTACTACTGGGGCTACGTTAGCTTATCCCAGCCACTGCACAACTACTTTCTAATCTTGGAGGAACTAGTGAGATTTTAATCTCTGATGTTGAACATGTTTAGATTCATTTCCCTGATCTAAGAAACCAGAGTCCTAAAGTAATTAAGCTGAAATTCTCAGCATGCACTGTTGGATCTGATCTTGCTCAGAGAACTCTTCTACCAGATAACTACCCATACAGGAGATCATAAAGTACCAAAGGAGATCCCTGTGCCAATGGTGGGATGGGATGATAGGAGCACAGATCTGACTATGCATTACTAGGTGAATTCTGCAGACAAGGTTTGAGGTCTTCTGAAGGATCTGCTTCAGTGACTGCCTGGAAATCAAAGGTTCAAAACCTAGTTTCTTTCATTCCAGTTGAGTAATCCAGTTTACAAGGCTGCAGGGTCAAAAGCTTTCCCCTTGGTCCCAGTGAAAGTTGAAATACTGATGCAACATAACAAATTCCCAGCAAGACAGAGAACATTGTCGGAGTGGACAGTGCCCATAGTACTCCCCTAGGTTAGAGGTTCACATCTCTCCTCTAAAACAGTGCGCATTAGAGTACGGGTCTCCATCATCTCTGCTGGCTCTTTTTACAGTCTGTTTTCAGCAGTTTGGGGACTGTGCTTTTTCTTGCTGTTTGCAGAGGGTAGGCTTAGTAGTTTCCATTTTGTATAAATTTTCTTCGTGGAAGTAGCTACCTTTATCTAGTTCTCAATAAAAGAATCCCGTATGGCCACAAGTACACAGAATTCCTCAGCACTACTTGTAGCGACTCCTGCTTTCCATACATTGCATCTTTTTTCCTTTCTGGCCAGCCAGAATTAAAACAGGGATTAATCTGAAATAACAGAATATTTAAGCCAAGATTTAAATGAGTTCTGCTTCTTCAGAAGTTGCTGTGGCAGCTACAGGTCCCTAAAATACCTGAAAGCCACATACTGAGAGCTACCCATGTGTGCTGTGACAGCCTCCAATTTATTTTCAATATGTTACTACACATGAACATCGCGTTCAAAGTAATAGCAATTATGTAGCCACAATGTGATTTTCTTTCCCTGTCTCATGAACATTATCAGGTTCCTATTTAACAACCTCCTGTATATGCACAGTATGCCAAACACGAAAAGCTATAGGAGCAGGGAATACTTGGCCATCATTTTCCATTTGTCAATACCCTTAGAATTTGGCTTCTGTCCTGTTTTGGTGGTCGCTTGTTTTGGCAACCCACCTCCCTGTTGCCTTGAGTTATGACTGAAACAGTCTTTATCTAAAACAGCATGTTTATAGCTTTGTGAATTCTTGATTTGCTCCCTGTTTGCTAAGTTCTTGTGAGGAACAAAAAGAACAGTTATACCTCGAAGAGATCTTTAACGTAACTTACATTGTATATGTTATAGTAGATCTTTCCTTATAGTATTTCATTATATAGCAGGATCGAATCATAGTGGGATCTTTCTTTATAATTCAAAAGATGAAGAGTAAAGAAAAAGGACACAAGATATTTTTAGGCTTCTAAGGAATTTGGATGTACATAGTATTAAAAGATTTTATGTAAATAAATGCAAGCTCTTAAGCATAATTTCAGAAGGCCTAGTTGTTTTTCCAAAGCTAGCAAAAATTATTTAAAATTACTCATCAAAATCTCTTGCAGCAGCAGCACCAAATGTGTGGGTGATGATTTAGACAGACATCTGAAACATGAATATCATTGCCCAAGCAAAACCATCGACTCATACTTTGAGTCACATTCGTGTTGTGGATTTAGAGAGACAATTCAGACAAGGGGGTCTGATTTATTATTCTAGTTTATTCCAGTTTCACCCATTACGACCAGTGGAATCATAGGGTAAGCTATGTTGATGAAGCTGAATGACTTGTATCTCATTTATATTAGCCCAGGCAAATCAGAAATTTTGTATTACCCAGAAACTCATTGAAAGACAGGTTAAAATTAAGGAGCTCTCTGCAGTATTCTGTATTCTAGTATGTGCATTTGCTGTAAAGTATAAGTTCTTCAGAAAGAAAATGTCACTCAGAGAAATATTTGTAATATTCTTTACTATTCTACTCATAACAACTTTTTGATAGGAAATACCTTTACCACTTCGCAAGTAGTGTTTGGGTAATCTTTAAACAAATTATACTAAACAACTGGCAGGTTATAAAGAACACAGATGTTAGATGACCATTGATTTTTCCTTCAGTGATCTTAAGAAGAAAGAACTAATTAGCAAGCAGTGGGATTTGTCTGCTCTATACCTCCTGCCCAGGCAGCTTTGAAAACATCTATCAAGTAAAAGTGTTAATTGGAGGGGGGGAGGGGGGGGAAGCCAACAATGAATGAATATGTAGGAACATGTTTCTTGTCAAAAATATTTCAATTCAGAAATGACGTGTAGTTTAAAAGGAGTTATTTCAACATTTAAAACTTCCAGACTAAAAGGCAATGTAAGAGGTATCATAGGGATATGAAAATATTTGGTTATTAAATATGTTGCTCACAAACTGACAAAAAAAAAAATTAAATCGTATGTGAAACATGTATCTACACCCATGACTTATGTGGTAACTAACTTGATAGGTAAATGTTGCTAATCTGGTAGTAAACAGATAATTGAATAATGTATATCTTCATTCCACCTTTTAATCCAGTGAAAGCTACCGCTCTGTATCCTGAGCCAGGACCTCACAAAGAATGTTTTGGCTTTGGGATGAAGAAGTATCTCACAAAGAGATGAAGGTCCTTCTGAATCTGGGGTTTCCAAGCACCCATTTCAGTAAGTTTCAGAAAGTGGAGGTGAGAACAAAACTACAGGTTTTTTTTTCGGTAATGCACTCTCCAGCATAGAAGTTACAGGATAGAAAGAGGTAAGAATAAGAACTTTATTATATTTGCCTCTGCTGAAAGTGATTAATCGATCAGGCCATACTAGTAAATTAAGAAAGACAGTACTTAACTGGTGAATCATGGGATAGAAGAGTTTAATAGCTCAACATAACGAGAATTAGATTATTTTGGGGCAAACCTATATCCTTTGAAGTCCTTTTGGGTATTTAAATTTTGAAAAAAAGTACTTCCCATCTTTATGCCAATCTGATAGCAGCTGAATCATGGTTTAAAGGTATCTCTCTTCTGGACAGAAGCAACTACAGGAGAAAATACTATCTGAATTTGTTTGTGGATCTATCCCTTATTCACAGTGAATGGTATCTTTTCACCAGAACGAACTAATTTGAAGCAGACTTTCCTCACAGGAAAGCTATAGTAAAATAGGAAAAAGCAAAAATACAAAGAAAGTTAATTTGTGCTAGTTAAAAAAATAGCAATTTTAAAACAGTGAAATAAATTAGGATTTATAGTTAGTTAACAATGAGTTATCAGAAACCATTCCCATATATTTCCTGATGGTTTACCATTACATAACTCACTCTATATTTATAATGTACATCTGGCATACTGTACTCCTATTCAGATCATTTTAATTAAACTGGCCTCTGAGCTCCCATATAAAACAATGGAAGTTCTGAAATGTAGGAAAGCAGCAGCACAAATTCATGAATAGCCCTGTATGTGAAGTCAGGCAATCTGCAGATTAGTGCAGTGGTTTCCTGTTGTTAACACCATGAACTTGTTGAACTCTGTTAGTAAAATTTTTCTAACTTCAGCCTAGTCACTGGGGCTACTGCAGAAGCGATGGGCCAGAAGAGAAAAGGAAAAGATGAATAGCTTTTTAGATTGGGGGGAAAAAAAGGAGAAAAAAAAGAAAAAATGGTCTAGCTTTGTAGGCTTGAAAAGTACTGCAGTGCTTTGGAACTTTCTGAGTAAAATTGCAGTATCAGCATTCCCTCTCAAACGCAAAATTTGCTTAAACCAAATAATCAGTGATAGACAGGCATGAGAGGCCAACATTGAAACAACTTCTAAATGTTGCTTGATGATTTAGACTTAATTTTAAATAAATGTCTTGCTTAGCCACCAATCTCAGAGGGACTGAGAAGTCTCCAGAGGACAGCTTTTCTCGTGAGGACCTCAATTATATGCATTTTAAAGTAATTGATATTGCAATGTTTGGATACAGATGCTTATTTTCACAGTATCTAAAAATCTTGCTCTCCTAAAAGCTATATAAATCTGCAAGAAATTATCAGACATTTCTTTTAAATCTACAGGATTTATATAATTCATTATTTTAAAACATTCTTACAGGCCTCTAACAAATTATTAGTATGGATAAGAATCCTTGTACAGGGAATGAAGTCTGCTGATTAGAGGCTTATTTTCTTAGCTGTTTTTTCATGAATGCTGCAGAATCTGTGAACAAAAGAAAGCATGAATATAGAGTAGCAACAATGATATGATGTATTTAATCATTATAAAATATCATTATTATGATGTACATTAATGATTATAGAATATTACAAGCTCACAAAATCATAGGATGATTTAGGTTGGAGGAACCTTAGGAGGGCTATAATCCAACCTTGTGCTAAGAGCAGGACAGGTCATGACCAGGACAGGTCATGACAGACTCTCCAAGTAGATATCTGCAATTGATAAAATGAAAAGCAGCTGAAAAACTTCCACCAAAACCCGAGGTATAGCTCAGTGGTTTCATAAATGTTGGTAAAGTTCCTTTTGGTTCCAGTTGCTCAATTCAGTTGAAAGTGGAATTAATTGGTCAAGGTAAGGGTATCTAATTAGTGAACAGAATGTGAGCCTTAAGTCATCAAATGAGTTCTTAGTATGAATTATTGCTCTATAAAATGTATGTAACTGATCCAGACTATAACATCCCTTTACAGTACATCATTTGCCAAATGTTTTCCCAAATGGGGAATGCTATTTTTAACTTCTGTTTGCACTTTTTATCCAAATCTTCCCTTCTTGGAGAGCATCTTAAACACAAGGCTGTAGACACGAAGGTGATGTCTTCTGATATTTGGGATAGAAAGGGATCATTTCACCAAATAAATTATTTGTAATGCATAATATGACCAGTGCAAATAACTCCACAAACCACAGGAAAGAGAAGTTTCTCTATTTCCTGCTGCTTCTGCTGTTCAGGGACGTATTGATATTTTAGACATTATGAAGATTATCCAAAATGACATTAGTCCAGTCACAACTGTAGCAAAATCCTCCTGTGTAATACAAATTAATTTGCTGTGAAAACCTGTTTAAAGAGATTCTGAACAAATAGATGACTGCTGAAATCAGTCTCTTCATTGTACAAATAAAATCTGTAATTAAGATTTAGGGTTGTGAGTTTCTATTTCTTCTTCATCTGATATCCTTTTTGTTTAAAGATTCAGGAGTTAGAGAATTATTTTAATCTAAATTGCAGAGTGTAAGGATTAAAGACATAATAATTCCAAAGGGAAATAATTTTAAAGTAATTCACGTAAGGCAAGATTTGGTATGACTGTGTGGCGATGTGAGGGGAAGAGAAGGAATAGAGAAGTGGAAGAAAAAGGAAGAAAGCCAAGAATTAGGATCACAGCCCTATATATAGGGTCAATACTTTCCTTACTCTTGTGCTGGCTGGCTGAGCAGGAGTGACAGAGAGACTGAAATAAGAGGAAGCTACTGTGTCCTTCTGCCAGACAGAGACCATTAAAACACATCCTGGTGTTTCTCTGTTCCTCAAGTGGCTGCTGTGAGGACACTTCACCACTCTCAGCATTGTGGGTATTGTGCTTCTAATTGGTACCTTGTAAAGAAAATGGCTGCTACCGCAGTGGAAAAAAACATAGTGATACATAGCAAAGTGTGAATTGTCTATGTCACTTGGCTTACAGGTCCACAAGTCAAGCCAATTCTGGTAATCTTGAACCTTTGTAATTCCTAGGGAAATGTTGGCACATTTACATCCGTCAGCATAATAAGATGGTCATTTTTATTTTGATGTTCTAATTTTAATATCGATTACAGTCCTATTACTAAATGCTGTTCAACAGACACTCAAGATCAGGATAAACTACACTGATGTATAAGTCATATATATGTCATGAAGGCAAAAAGGTATATAAAACATTCAGTGGTCATCCTGCTAAATATTCTTCAACAAAAGCAAAGAGATGCCTTAGCGAATTTTGTATGTGTAAACTCTAAATATGCAACAGAGAATATTTTTTTGCATTGCTGAAGCAAATTCATGAGTTCCACAGATGTATGTGGACTTCTAATGAATGGAGCTACTCGCATCATGGTCCTTCTGGAATGGGGAAACATCTCTGCTGGAGAGAAAGGCAATTCTAATGCTGTGGGCCTTTTGTGGACCACTGGCATACTGGGAACAAGAGGAGAATAAAGAAGATGAAGAAGGAAGTTCAGATTTGGAAAAATAACTGGCTATGCACTTTGAGGTAAGAAAATTAGGGTACTCATTTAGAGATGGATTGTAAAGACTACTGTAGGCATTTTACTGTACACATCAGAATTGGGAGAATAGCATGCAGGCAAATGGAGACGGGGACAAAAACTGCCAGTGATCAGTTATTAGGCGGTAACAGAGAAAAGCGGAAAAAAACATTTGCAGTCCTGCAGCCATTCAGACAGTGCACTATAAATCCTGCTGTTTTCTCCAGGTATTAGTCTTTCTGTTTTCACAGAGAAAAGAAATCTTGAAAAACATGGGAAAGCTCACATGTAAGTTATGGTCATGCAGTGAACTGAAAACTCCCTCATGGACATATCAGTTGATTTACAAAAACTGGAGATTAGGTGTCCAAATTCCTTAAGATGTTTGAGTGTTTTAGTCTCTTCATTAATCACTGAAGCTAGGATGCGGATATGGTATTCTTGCTTCCATGCAAAGAACTATAAGAGTGTTTGCTGTGATTGACACAGATGTTAGATGTTAGATTCTGAGAAAGATTTCTTTGGGCTCGTTGTTTGTTTGATGAAAATTGCAGCTTTAGAGGAAATAAAAAAAAAAGCCTTGAAGTCCCACATTTTATTTCAACATTTGCAAAATAAATTACTTTGATTTTTGAAGTGACACTTCATTTCAATATTGTCTGAATTTAATGCATAAAAAGAAATGTCATTTTGTGCATACAGGTGTGCTAATAAGATATGGCATTTTTATGGATTGCTCATCTCATGAAGTTTTCAAAGTCTCCAGGAAAGCTGAAGCATAATGCATTGTGTGGCTTGTCCAGCTGTTAGCTTTATTCTACTGCCAGGACTAAGATGAGAAAATTGTCCCAGATATTTTAATCTAAGTTTTGCCTTTGACTCTAGCATAAGGAAATACATGCAATTGCAAAAACAAACAAACAAACAAACAAAAAAAGCAACAATCAGGATAGTTCAGAGTAGAAACTAGCTACATGGAAATTGTAAGCAGAATACAAGAAAAGGGAGTAACATTCCAGGGATGTTTTGCTGTGAAATTAAATTTCCAGCAGTGTTTTCAAGCAGTAGCAGCAGCAGCAGTGACTGCTGTGCTGTGCTGTGCTGTGCTGTGCTAGTTCTATGGTTTTTTTTTGAAGGAGCAGGGGCAGCGTGGTGGAAATACTTGGCTAGAGAAGATACCTCATTTCTTAGAACTATATTTGGATAAAGCCTTCCATGATCATGCTGAACTTCATTAAATATTAAATCTTAAAACTGTCATTGAATTCATTTACTACATGTGAAGAATTGATACAGAAGTAAGGAGATGCTGCAAGAAAATCGAACAAAAGCAGTTGGTTGAGCAGAGCTGTGGATGAAAGTGGATGCATTTAAGAGTTAGTGCAACTCTTTCATTACAATGTTTTTCTACCTATTTAAATTAATTTTTATTGTTTTATCAAGTAATTTTTCACTACTAGAAATGATGGTTGAAATTCTGCATATCCTACAACCACTGTCATCTATCCATCAGCTCTGGCCCCACAGCAAACTAAATCTTCTGCAAAACATTATTGTATATTTAATATTAGATTGTGTAGTTATTCGTGCATAGCAAAATCAATGACATTTCCAGAAATGTTAAAAATCCAAACTGCGGTTGGCCACAAATTACCTAATTTGAAACAATGAATTCACTGAGCTTCTAGGATGTGTTCACAGTTTTTCTTTTGTGTCTTTTTTTAACATTTTGAGTTGCTAAAACTCCATGCTGAAAAGGTCTAATACCTGTGGTTTGCAGTCATCTGTTACCCATTCATTAGAAGGGATTCTCTGAACCACTTATTTCCCTGCCCAGTACTGAGGTTTGAGAAACAACCACACATGAAACTATTGCAGTCAACAAAACAATCAATTCCATTGTTCTCAGCAGAGATTTGCTCCAAAGTGTTCATTAACTGGAATTATTTAGAAAACGAAATTGCTGCAAGATGGAGTCAGAAGCACACTGTCGATGCTTTGAAAAATCATCTTTATTCACTGCTTGCTTTTAAAAATATCTTTTCTCTGAAAACATTAGTGAGAAATATTAATAGAAAATTGCATATAGCAATTTTAGTGTAAGAATGAGCACTTGTTACTTGACATTCATAGCCTAATGTAATCCTGTATTGTTTTACATAGGATTTTTCATGAATTTAAATCTTTGCAATTGAAGACAGTGTTGTATAATGTCAGAGCTGAAACATTTTCCCCATCTTTGTTTCTACCAAAATTTTATAGACAATTTTGTGAGAATCAAGGATGATGATCACCTCTATAAATTGCAGGTTCCTAAATCAAGTTAACTGGTATTTCTTGAGTTAGTTCAACACAATAAAGAGAAGACATTCCAGATACTATTAATGACATTCTGAAAAAATTAATTCATGATCTGCATGTTAGCTTGTGATGTCAGAACCTGGCTTCAGACAAGATCATCTTGAGAATGGAGGCGCAGCATGTTCTCTTGACACTTTTTTGAAGAAGGCAACTATGTCTACATCTCCATTCCATACAGTCAGAGTGAGCTGTTATCACGAGAAATAAAAAGGGCAAAATTCTCATTATTTTCCAAGGAATTGGGATATCCCTGGAAACTAATCTCAGTTATGACACTGATTTACACATAGTTACCAGTCACAATTAGAGAGTCAAGATATGTCAGTACTTATCAAATAATAGCAATATCTGAGATATTTGACATAGGGTTATTTTTTTTCTTCCTGTTCTTGTATCAGTCATCACAAGATGAAGGTGCCAAAGTCATTTAGATTACTGTTTTCAAACTTGAGAGGCCACAATTAAGCACAGAATGCATATTTTGGCACCAAATTAGCTACAGGTCGCCTATGAGAGGCAGGAATGGGTAACTAGCCAAACAACCAAACTACAGGACAGTCTTGTCTTTTAAAGAGGTGATGATATGAAAAAAAATCTAGACTGGAGCTCATATCAATTATCAGCTCTCTTGATCTGAAAGCAAAAGATTGCCTGGAGTATATAACAGTAATGTAAGTGACTTAAGCGTGGCAGGTAAAGCAGTTAAAAAAATTAAAAACTTCGGGATTGTGAGGGGAAAATGTTCTTTATTTCTAAGTATCACAAGGGCAATTTATTATTATTGGATTTTCATTTTAAAAAGCCAGATTTTTTTTATTCCATAGTTATTTCATTTACACTTGTGTCTATAGCACAAGTGTAAATTAATTTTATTTGCAAGTTTTTTTGTTTGTTTGTTTGTTTTTTTTTTTTTTTTGTGAATTTCAGNGCTGGTATGTCATAACTGTATCCTGGAAGGGGGCGCTTATTTAGAGATCCCATGTGCAGGAAAGCTACCATACATAAGGCAATTAAAAGTGCACATGGATGTTCAACACAGTCAGTGGAGCTGACAAATCTACAAGGACAACTCTTTTTCCAAGTCTTTTTTTTCTCACCTTTGCCAGTAAAGCTGTATAAACAAAGAAAATGAATATTCACACATTCAATTTCAGTAATCTTAACTTTATATGAGAAACTTATGACAGAAAAGAGACATTAAATAAAAAGATAAGTTAATTCTGTTCTGTTATTTTTTAATCAGAGAGAATGTAGGGGTTTTACAAGCTTCTTTGCATCTTCTCACACAGGAAGAAGACTAATATTCTGATGGTCTTTTCCCATTTTTCCCCCAAAATAAAATTAGACCAAATGTCATTGTGTATTTAAAGTAGTTTCTGCATTCACAGTATTTCACTATAAATTATTGATCAAAAATACTCCAGTATATAATCTATGTATTAATACAAAAAAAATTTCAACTCTGGATGACATCATATCTGAGATTGGAAGACCGGAGTATATGATAGTCATTGACAAATATCAATGACAAAAATCTGTAAGGTACTATAATACCTTGTTCTGAATATAATAAGAATAGAATTTTAAATCACAGATGTTATACAATATATAACATACACATAAGATAATACTGATAAAATGTCAGTGGATCTGAGTTAATAATTAATAAGAAAAAAAAAGACGAAAGACAAGCTGGAAAGGAGAAAGGCTCTTAAAGAACAAGAAATGAAAACAGCATTCAAGGTTAACTCTTGGGAAGGAAGATATCCTCAGGACAATGGGTGATTTTTTTGCCTTACTATGGAGCAGAGGGAATGCAAACACTGACCACTCTGAGGTAGAAAATTACTACTTTGTCTCTTCATTTGATTACAGAAGATGGTAACAAACATTTTCCTAAGTAAAATATTGCTGAAAAATAGATCTATTTTAACACTGTAAGCTGTCAGCATAAGTTTTACCTATAGCAGAAAGATTTTGAAGACCATGGATTTGAGAGGAAATCTTGGAAAATACTGTAATGTCTATGTTAGGAAACAGGACAGGCATCAGCTAAGGAACTGAAACAAGCTCTTTACCACTTCCTACTTTGCAGAGAAAATCTAAAAGATGCTTTAAAAATAGGTTTTACAGGTGTCAAAAATGAATGCATGATGGTAGTTTGGGGGTTATTATATCTTGTAATCCGCAATGCTATTCACAAATATACTGGAATGCCTTATCTCAGGCTATTTAAAGAACTCAAAATACTGTTTTTAGATGGTTACATTTACATTTAAGATCTTACAATGGCAGATGTGATATGAAAAACAGGAGAAAAAAAAAGAGCCATGGTATATATTTAAAAAACAAGAAGAGCTAAAGACTTATGGACTATTCAGTGTAAAAAGTACTGGAATAATTATTGAAACTTTCTAGCTGGGAAAAAAAAAAAAAGAAGCTGCATAGTCATCAGTATGTTTTACTTAAGTACAAATCATATCAAGACCATGTAACTTTATTGTATGACAAAGATGGACAAAGGAGAAGAAGAAAACTTGATATATGTTTATTTTAGTAAGACTTGACTCTGATACTGTACTTCATGATATTTTAATAAGAAAAAGGTGTTATTTACTGTATTTCAAGACAGTGTAAAACTGATTAGAAAGTCACTAATAGGTAGACGTTATTAATATGTTACCTGAAATGAATAAAGAACCAACCTGACATTATTCAAGTCCTCATTAATAAACTGAACAATGAGGGGGTAGAGTAATTAAATTTCTAGGTGATGCTGAGGTGGAAGGTACAATATTGATGGACAGGATTCCAATTCAAAGGATATGGGAGATAATTCCGCAGGAGAGAGAATGGTCAGAGATCTGAAGAGCAGCTCCTGTGCAGGTGGGCTAAACAATCTGCTGTTTGGTGTGTTTTCACAGAAAAGAAGGACAGGGAGAGTGTTTCAACCTTGAAAGGCTGCTGGAAGTGAAATGGAATTGTCTGTTCTCCACAACTTCAGTGAATACAACAGGAAGAAACAGTCTCTATTTACTAAGTTATTTTGATTAGATATTAAAAATATGTAAAAATAAAAATAGGATGATTATATATTGATATAAATTGCGAAGACAACTGCGGGATCTTCATCACTGGTCTCTGTGGAATTTATTAGAGAAAGTTTTTAACTGTTTCAATGACAGCCTGAGTGGTTGTTGGGAATGTCGTATTTAATCTTAATCATTGGGAGGGCCAAAGGACTAGTAGGTGCCTTGGAGATCCTCTCATTCCCAGTGATTCCTGACTTGTTATAAGCGCACATTCGAGTTCTGCCTGTTTCACCCACCCACAGGACATTTGGTGTGAATGATCAGTGATCTGTTGTGCGTGGCGTACACTGCCTTGCTGGTGCCCTGGAAGTACCCTTCCTCCAAACTACTTCTTTTCTTCACCAGTCCTGCACATGTATGCTTTCATCACATTCTGGTTTAAAGGTCTTCTGTCCCAGCAAAATTATTATTTTTTTTGCATAGCAAATGAATTGTGAAGTTTATCCAATGAGTGTTTTCATTTAAAATTGTGATTGCATGTGACCTTACTATTCCTGTTTTGTTATGCACAGCAGTTATCCTGATCTTATTCTAGCCCACTTTGTAGCAGCAGCTGAGAAACATGCCAGATCTGTTGGAGCTCATCCAGAGGAGGGCCACAAACATGACCCATGTTCAGCCTGGAAAAGAGAAGGCTCTGGGGAGACCTGAGAGCAGCCTTTCAGTATCTAAAGAGGGACTGTAAGAAGAGGACAGACTCTTCAGCAGAGTCTGCTGTGATAAGACAAGGGGAAATGGTTTCAAACTAAAGGAGGAGAGATTTTGACTGCATATAAGGAAGAAGCTCTTACAGCAAGTATGGTGAGGCACTGGAACAGGTTGTCCAGAGAGGTGGTGGAACCTCTGGCCCCAGAGACATTCAAGATCAGGCAGGATAGAGCTCTGTGCAGCCTGACTAGCTGTAGGTGTCCCTGTTCATTACAGGAGAGTTGGATCATTAAGGGTCCCTTCCAACTCAAACAATTCTATGATTCTATGATTCAGTGATCTGAGATGGAGTACACTTTGAGGAGGATAGGAACCATTGCAGCTAACAGTGTCTGAGTTTTATTTCACAACAGGAGATATGCAAAAAATCAAAGTCAGCATGTGTTTTGTATTTGCACTGTATGCATTCAACACATATTTTTAAGCTGCCTTTGTAGGCATGTAAATTCTTGAAAACAGGTATCAGCTGTTATGTGTGTAGAAAATGCTTTGAAGAGTAGGCGTTGCTATGTGCAAAACTTTGCTCTGAAGAGGTAAAGGAAGTCATTCTTACTTAAATCAAGGGTCCAGCATTTTAGTGACTCCTTGCAGGGTGCGATCTCTTTGAAAATGTAATCCAAAGTATTTACTGTGAAGGCAGAAAAAACAATTTGATGACAGAGTGGTGGGATAGGAAAGCAGTTTTCAGAAGCTCATTTTACTGACCAGTTCCCTCACTTGGGTAAATGTGTTCGCTAACCATCAAGTTAGGAAAGGAAAAAAAAAAAAAAAGAAAGAAAGACCATTCTCACACTTACTATTGTTTGAATTGAATCTTGTGCTGTTGTTTCAGTTGTATTTTTAGCTGAAGGTAAAACCGATAATAATGATCTACTTACATGGCCTGTTCTCTGTATATCTGTCATATTAAAGTCTATGCTGTTTGTTTATCATGCAGTGATCTATAACTCTCTATTAATTTAATTATACTAAAAGATCTTAAAAGCCTTGGGCTAAGTAACATGTCAATTACAAATGAGTTTAACTTGGAATAAATATAAACTTAATACTTGTAATTTATTGCTTTAAATATAAACAAAGCCCTTACTATGACACAATCTATTATTAATTGCTCCAGTGCTCCAAGTCCAATTAAGTGAATCCATTTACATTTTCTTCAGAGGAAGTCGATGTTCATTTCTCATAGGAAGTGCAAGGAGTCTACCTTTCTACTTCTCTTAAAGCCCCTAATGCAACAAAGCACTTCTGTGTTTAATGAAGTGTGTCATGTAGAGGGTAAGGGGACTGCTGGTGGCGGGAGAGGCAGAGCCATGTGGTAGGGATTGTGTTTTCTTAACTAAGTGACTTTCAAACAAATATCTGGTCATATACAATTATTTCTTGAGATATAAGTAATGAATGCATGTTTTCTTGTTGTTTATGGAGTCTTTCTCCAATATCTTTTCAGTAACAAGGAGAAGCTGTTTTGAGCTATATATGTATATACACGTGTATGTGTATGTGTGTATTATATATGATCAACTCAAAAATATCTTAAACTTTTTTATACTGGTTATACCTGCATGTATTAAAGTAGCTAAACTGATTTTTTTTTAAGTGTGTGAAAATGTATACATATAAAAATGTCAGCCGCTGTGCTGAGACCTAGTACTTCATGCCTGGGGTAAAATTTTATTGCTAAGTTGTAAAAGAGAGGGTTTATAGTGGAAACCCTGACACAACATTAACTACGGTTATGCTATCAAAGGAGTGCAGCATTTAAGAATTTAGGAACTATTTTGTTTGTGGGTGTATAGGCAGTCATGTATATGTCTGTGTCTAAGACTTCATTTTGACTTACACATGCCTTTTATATATATTTTTAAATACTTTGAGAGGGAAAGTCACAAACTGGTTCTGACGACAGCATCTTCACGTGTATCCTTTTACTTGTCGTCTACAAAAAATAAAAATGTTTCAAAAAATTGGAAAAAATCACAAGTAGACCATGTGCAGCTTAAAAAAAAATGGATGAACAATGTTTTTTTTTTTTCCTATTCTTTTCAAGTTAGGTAACTGAGTAATGTGTTGTAAGTTGCAAGAAGTCACAGTAAAATTAGCTACGGATTGGAGCTAGAGCATATACTTTCTCTGTTCCAATTTATATTTCACATTCATGGCCTTTTTAGTGATATTAATGTAAAACTGAAATTAAATGAGCAGAATGAAGATTATGAACATTTAATAGGAGAAATGAAATTTCTAGGGAATGTGGTCAGTTGCGCTTTCCTGTGGTGTTGGTCTGTCTAGTTTCATCAAAAGGTATGGGCCAGATAATCATTCTTGCAACTATTATCAAGTTATGAGAAGGCTAGAAGCAGTATCTATAAACCTAAAAAGAGTTTGTAAGAAAAAAAATCTAGACTGGAGCTCATATCAATTATCAGCTCTCTTGATCTGAAAGCAAAAGATTGCCTGGAGTATATAACAGTAATGTAAGTGACTTAAGCGTGGCAGGTAAAGCAGTTAAAAAAATTAAAAACTTCGGGATTGTGAGGGGAAAATGTTCTTTATTTCTAAGTATCACAAGGGCAATTTATTATTATTGGATTTTCATTTTAAAAAGCCAGATTTTTTTTATTCCATAGTTATTTCATTTACACTTGTGTCTATAGCACAAGTGTAAATTAATTTTATTTGCAAGTTTTTTTGTTTGTTTGTTTTTGTTTTTTTTTTTTTGTGAATTTCAGTATATGAAATTATTGCATATGACAACAATCTGTGCTGGTATGTCATAACTGTATCCTGGAAGGGGGCGCTTATTTAGAGATCCCATGTGCAGGAAAGCTACCATACATAAGGCAATTAAAAGTGCACATGGATGTTCAACACAGTCAGTGGAGCTGACAAATCTACAAGGACAACTCTTTTTCCAAGTCTTTTTTTTCTCACCTTTGCCAGTAAAGCTGAATAAACAAAGAAAATGAATATTCACACATTCAATTTCAGTAATCTTAACTTTATATGAGAAACTTATGACAGAAAAGAGACATTAAATAAAAAGATAAGTTAATTCTGTTCTGTTATTTTTTAATCAGAGAGAATGTAGGGGTTTTACAAGCTTCTTTGCATCTTCTCACACAGGAAGAAGACTAATATTCTGATGGTCTTTTCCCATTTTTCCCCCAAAATAAAATTAGACCAAATGTCATTGTGTATTTAAAGTAGTTTCTGCATTCACAGTATTTCACTATAAATTATTGATCAAAAATACTCCAGTATATAATCTATGTATTAATACAAAAAAAATTTCAACTCTGGATGACATCATATCTGAGATTGGAAGACCGGAGTATATGATAGTCATTGACAAATATCAATGACAAAAATCTGTAAGGTACTATAATACCTTGTTCTGAATATAATAAGAATAGAATTTTAAATCACAGATGTTATACAATATATAACATACACATAAGATAATACTGATAAAATGTCAGTGGATCTGAGTTAATAATTAATAAGAAAAAAAAAGACGAAAGACAAGCTGGAAAGGAGAAAGGCTCTTAAAGAACAAGAAATGAAAACAGCATTCAAGGTTAACTCTTGGGAAGGAAGATATCCTCAGGACAATGGGTGATTTTTTTGCCTTACTATGGAGCAGAGGGAATGCAAACACTGACCACTCTGAGGTAGAAAATTACTACTTTGTCTCTTCATTTGATTACAGAAGATGGTAACAAACATTTTCCTAAGTAAAATATTGCAGAAAAATAGATCTATTTTAACACTGTAAGCTGTCAGCATAAGTTTTACCTATAGCAGAAAGATTTTGAAGACCATGGATTTGAGAGGAAATCTTGGAAAATACTGTAATGTCTATGTTAGGAAACAGGAAAGGCATCAGCTAAGGAACTGAAACAAGCTCTTTACCACTTCCTACTTTGCAGAGAAAATCTAAAAGATGCTTTAAAAATAGGTTTTACAGGTGTCAAAAATGAATGCATGATGGTAGTTTGGGGGTTATTATATCTTGTAATCCGCAATGCTATTCACAAATATACTGGAATGCCTTATCTCAGGCTATTTAAAGAACTCAAAATACTGTTTTTAGATGGTTACATTTACATTTAAGATCTTACAATGGCAGATGTGATATGAAAAACAGGAGAAAAAAAAAGAGCCATGGTATATATTTAAAAAACAAGAAGAGCTAAAGACTTATGGACTATTCAGTGTAAAAAGTACTGGAATAATTATTGAAACTTTCTAGCTGGGAAAAAAAAAAAAAGAAGCTGCATAGTCATCAGTATGTTTTACTTAAGTACAAATCATATCAAGACCATGTAACTTTATTGTATGACAAAGATGGACAAAGGAGAAGAAGAAAACTTGATATATGTTTATTTTAGTAAGACTTGACTCTGATACTGTACTTCATGATATTTTAATAAGAAAAAGGTGTTATTTACTGTATTTCAAGACAGTGTAAAACTGATTAGAAAGTCACTAATAGGTAGACGTTATTAATATGTTACCTGAAATGAATAAAGAACCAACCTGACATTATTCAAGTCCTCATTAATAAACTGAACAATGAGGGGGTAGAGTAATTAAATTTCTAGGTGATGCTGAGGTGGAAGGTACAATATTGATGGACAGGATTCCAATTCAAAGGATATGGGAGATAATTCCGCAGGAGAGAGAATGGTCAGAGATCTGAAGAGCAGCTCCTGTGCAGGTGGGCTAAACAATCTGCTGTTTGGTGTGTTTTCACAGAAAAGAAGGACAGGGAGAGTGTTTCAACCTTGAAAGGCTGCTGGAAGTGAAATGGAATTGTCTGTTCTCCACAACTTCAGTGAATACAACAGGAAGAAACAGTCTCTATTTACTAAGTTATTTTGATTAGATATTAAAAATATGTAAAAATAAAAATAGGATGATTATATATTGATATAAATTGCGAAGACAACTGCGGGATCTTCATCACTGGTCTCTGTGGAATTTATTAGAGAAAGTTTTTAACTGTTTCAATGACAGCCTGAGTGGTTGTTGGGAATGTCGTATTTAATCTTAATCATTGGGAGGGCCAAAGGACTAGTAGGTGCCTTGGAGATCCTCTCATTCCCAGTGATTCCTGACTTGTTATAAGCGCACATTCGAGTTCTGCCTGTTTCACCCACCCACAGGACATTTGGTGTGAATGATCAGTGATCTGTTGTGCGTGGCGTACACTGCCTTGCTGGTGCCCTGGAAATACCCTTCCTCCAAACTACTTCTTTTCTTCACCAGTCCTGCACATGTATGCTTTCATCACATTCTGGTTTAAAGGTCTTCTGTCCCAGCAAAATTATTATTTTTTTTGCATAGCAAATGAATTGTGAAGTTTATCCAATGAGTGTTTTCATTTAAAATTGTGATTGCATGTGACCTTACTATTCCTGTTTTGTTATGCACAGCAGTTATCCTGATCTTATTCTAGCCCACTTTGTAGCAGCAGCTGAGAAACATGCCAGATCTGTTGGAGCTCATCCAGAGGAGGGCCACAAACATGACCCATGTTCAGCCTGGAAAAGAGAAGGCTCTGGGGAGACCTGAGAGCAGCCTTTCAGTATCTAAAGAGGGACTGTAAGAAGAGGACAGACTCTTCAGCAGAGTCTGCTGTGATAAGACAAGGGGAAATGGTTTCAAACTAAAGGAGGAGAGATTTTGACTGCATATAAGGAAGAAGCTCTTACAGCAAGTATGGTGAGGCACTGGAACAGGTTGTCCAGAGAGGTGGTGGAACCTCTGGCCCCAGAGACATTCAAGATCAGGCAGGATAGAGCTCTGTGCAGCCTGACTAGCTGTAGGTGTCCCTGTTCATTACAGGAGAGTTGGATCATTAAGGGTCCCTTCCAACTCAAACAATTCTATGATTCTATGATTCAGTGATCTGAGATGGAGTACACTTTGAGGAGGATAGGAACCATTGCAGCTAACAGTGTCTGAGTTTTATTTCACAACAGGAGATATGCAAAAAATCAAAGTCAGCATGTGTTTTGTATTTGCACTGTATGCATTCAACACATATTTTTAAGCTGCCTTTGTAGGCATGTAAATTCTTGAAAACAGGTATCAGCTGTTATGTGTGTAGAAAATGCTTTGAAGAGTAGGCGTTGCTATGTGCAAAACTTTGCTCTGAAGAGGTAAAGGAAGTCATTCTTACTTAAATCAAGGGTCCAGCATTTTAGTGACTCCTTGCAGGGTGCGATCTCTTTGAAAATGTAATCCAAAGTATTTACTGTGAAGGCAGAAAAAACAATTTGATGACAGAGTGGTGGGATAGGAAAGCAGTTTTCAGAAGCTCATTTTACTGACCAGTTCCCTCACTTGGGTAAATGTGTTCGCTAACCATCAAGTTAGGAAAGGAAAAAAAAAAAAAAAAGAAAGAAAGACCATTCTCACACTTACTATTGTTTGAATTGAATCTTGTGCTGTTGTTTCAGTTGTATTTTTAGCTGAAGGTAAAACCGATAATAATGATCTACTTACATGGCCTGTTCTCTGTATATCTGTCATATTAAAGTCTATGCTGTTTGTTTATCATGCAGTGATCTATAACTCTCTATTAATTTAATTATACTAAAAGATCTTAAAAGCCTTGGGCTAAGTAACATGTCAATTACAAATGAGTTTAACTTGGAATAAATATAAACTTAATACTTGTAATTTATTGCTTTAAATATAAACAAAGCCCTTACTATGACACAATCTATTATTAATTGCTCCAGTGCTCCAAGTCCAATTAAGTGAATCCATTTACATTTTCTTCAGAGGAAGTCGATGTTCATTTCTCATAGGAAGTGCAAGGAGTCTACCTTTCTACTTCTCTTAAAGCCCCTAATGCAACAAAGCACTTCTGTGTTTAATGAAGTGTGTCATGTTGAGGGTAAGGGGACTGCTGGTGGCGGGAGAGGCAGAGCCATGTGGTAGGGATTGTGTTTTCTTAACTAAGTGACTTTCAAACAAATATCTGGTCATATACAATTATTTCTTGAGATATAAGTAATGAATGCATGTTTTCTTGTTGTTTATGGAGTCTTTCTCCAGTATCTTTTCAGTAACAAGGAGAAGCTGTTTTGAGCTATATATGTATATACACGTGTATGTGTATGTGTGTATTATATATGATCAACTCAAAAATATCTTAAACTTTTTTATACTGGTTATACCTGCATGTATTAAAGTAGCTAAACTGATTTTTTTTTAAGTGTGTGAAAATGTATACATATAAAAATGTCAGCCGCTGTGCTGAGACCTAGTACTTCATGCCTGGGGTAAAATTTTATTGCTAAGTTGTAAAAGAGAGGGTTTATAGTGGAAACCCTGACACAACATTAACTACGGTTATGCTATCAAAGGAGTGCAGCATTTAAGAATTTAGGAACTATTTTGTTTGTGGGTGTATAGGCAGTCATGTATATGTCTGTGTCTAAGACTTCATTTTGACTTACACATGCCTTTTATATGTATTTTTAAATACTTTGAGAGGGAAAGTCACATACTGGTTCTGACGACAGCATCTTCACGTGTATCCTTTTACTTGTCGTCTACAAAAAATAAAAATGTTTCAAAAAATTGGAAAAAATCACAAGTAGACCATGTGCAGCTTAAAAAAAAATGGATGAACAATGTTTTTTTTTTTTCCTATTCTTTTCAAGTTAGGTAACTGAGTAATGTGTTGTAAGTTGCAAGAAGTCACAGTAAAATTAGCTACGGATTGGAGCTAGAGCATATACTTTCTCTGTTCCAATTTATATTTCACATTCATGGCCTTTTTAGTGATATTAATGTAAAACTGAAATTAAATGAGCAGAATGAAGATTATGAACATTTAATAGGAGAAGTGAAATTTCTAGGGAATGTGGTCAGTTGCGCTTTCCTGTGGTGTTGGTCTGTCTAGTTTCATCAAAAGGTATGGGCCAGATAATCATTCTTGCAACTATTATCAAGTTATGAGAAGGCTAGAAGCAGTATCTATAAACCTAAAAAGAGTTTGCAAAATTTCTGATGGGACTTGCAATGACCTCACCTGTTCTTCTGAATATGTTGCCTGTAGCAAGAAAGCTGTAGAATATAGAAAAAAAAAAATAGGTTAAGCACTGTTTCCGATGATCTCATAGAACCTAGGTGCTCCAATGCTTGTCAGTCATAGTACAAAGCAATCTTACCTCCTAGGAAATAGCCCTCACATTTTCTTGTGTGACAATAATGTTATATTAAAAAAAAAAAAGCAAAAAAATTATCATTGCATTTCTAAAAATCTTGTTTATAATTTTGTGATTCTGAAGGCTCGTAACTTAGAAAAATGCACATATACGATGTAGCTACTTTTTTCTTCTTATTCAGCCTGCCAATCTGCCTTAAGCAATATACTTTACCATTTGCTCTGCAAATATTGATGTCTTTAAGCTATTAAACCATGTTAGCATGAACTTCTAACTGTTGATAAGACGGAACTAAATGGACATGTTAGAATTCAAGTTTTACTTGAATTGTTAAATGGCACTAATCCAGAAGACGTAATCAAGAATACTGGTTTCTTGCTTTGATGAAGAAGCAACAGGATTTATAAAAGAAAGCTAGCTGTGAGAGCTGCTTATGACAGTGTTCACAGATGAGGAGATAGATAGATGATATTTCGTGTACTGCTTCTTTGCTCCCACATCAGTGATTCAAATTCAACTGGCATCCCAGCATGCCCTGTGCAGACAGTTGGCCCCCAGCCTCTGCAGAGTTCTATTCAGAGTTCTATAGATCGAGAACTATTCTGTGCCAAACACAAGGCTTTGCATTCACTCTTGTTGAACTTTATGAGGTTCTTCTCAGCTTTATTCTATCACTCATGATAACTTTTTGCATTGTAATTAACTTTTCTCAATTGCCATGAGTTCTCAAAGCAGACATGGTGGCTTTACAATGACAGTTGCTCATTTTGTCAAGAATCTCAGAAACGTTTTGTTTGGTCCCATGGACTTCTGTGTGTATGCTGGATTAAATGATCAAATGTTCTCTAGTAATTCCCATTACTATTTCATAAATGCTGGTTTTTTTTCTGTTAGTAGTAACATAAACATAGATTATATTTAGACTGTTCAGTGGTTCTTTCAAACACTCAAGGTACTGTGAAGGCTTTTAGTGTAGAAGAGAATACTCTCAGACTGCAATTAGAGGAGCATTTCTTTCCATTGCAGATGGCATAGGCCATCCTCACTCACACCTTTGTCCTTGCCACTCCTTCTTGGCTTGAGTCAAGTCCCTCTATTGTGCTGTTGATACTATTTGGTGAACTGAATTGCCTTGGCTTTTTTTTTTTTTCTCTGTAAATTTTTAAAATTCAATTGCCTCATCTGTCTAGCTTTCCACAGAACAGTTCTTCTGCCAGAAGTGAGGGAAGGAATAAACATTGAGGCTCAGTATTCAAAAGGAAGCAACAAGGCTGATTGATTGTGAAACACTTGACATGCTGCATCCTCAGAATGGAAAACAAGAATATTGATATAAGGCAGGAGAAAAAGTAAACTAACCGAAAAGTAATCACACTATTTTATTTCCTAGTTATATCACAGTGTACCTAAAAATCTCTCAGTATAATTATAATATTTCAAGTAGCTGCATCAATTGTTTTTGTTATAATGTTTGTATGTATGTGAGGGCTGCTCCAAAAGCAGTGCCTCCTTTTTTATCATGTTGGCCCACAACATTGGAGGCGGACATTGGTGGTACTACAGAAGAGGATTAACCTTCCCACCAATATTCCACTACATTTTGTTATCATGTGACATAGCAGCAGAGGGGCAGTTTGACAAAATGGCATCTGACATGGAAGTGTGTATGAAAAAAGGTGAGGAATTGGATTCCTTCATACAGAAATAATGGCACCCATTGACATTCATCAATGCTTGCTGAACGTTGATGGAGACTAAACAGTGGATATGAGTACAATGAGGTGGTGGGTGGTGTGTTTCAGCAGTGGTGACATTGACAGAGGCTCAAGCGCCGCTGGTGCAGTTTCATAAGAACAGCATGCAGGCTCTTGTTCATCACTGGTGAAAATGCATAGCTAATGGTGGTGACTGTGTTGAAAAAAAGTGTTTTGTAGTTGAGAATTTTCTCTGTGAAATACTGTTATTGCACTTCTTGTATCTGTTTTATTTTCTGTGAAAATAAGTAGAAGGCACTACTTTTAGAGCAACTTATGTATATGCCCAGTAAAATTTTATTTGACCTATACTGGAAATTGCAATTTATGAAATTCCTAAGATAGACAGAAAAATATGTTGTTTTTTTTATTAATCCTTTCAAGCTATTATATCCTAATGAAGTAGCAAAAACACCAAAATGTGTAAACTGCAGTCTGTCTTAGTAATCATGAGGTGCTCTTGAGCTGAGCCAGTCTTTACCAGTGAAATGGACTTTAAGAGGAGCAGAAGTAAGACAGAGCATACTGAGCAATAAAATATTCACGGAATAAATGCCACAATCACAAATAATTGAATTAAGCAATAACAAGGCAGACACAGGGCATTTCCTTGGGATTAATGACCAGCTGAGAAAGTTGATGGTCCACGGCGGTCATCAATTCCCCAGGAAATGTCCTGTACCAAGGTCATCGTTGCTATTATAGCCTCTTTTCTTTCCTCCAGCAAAGAAAAAGAATCTCACATTTTACCTGTTTTCACACAGTGTCATCATTCCTTTAGATGACTGTAGAAAAGATGAGTTTGAATGGCAGAGCTGCTGAAGGATTTCTGTGTAATGGATGTCTGGTTCCACAGCCAATGAAATATATTTTTTCACCACTGAAATTTTAATAGGTCTTCCATTTTTTTTACTCATTTAACTCTAGCCAATCCCCAAATAATAATTTTATTTTGTTATGGGCATAGAAGCTTGACAAATCTGTGACTCCACTATAGCTAGGTGAGCTGGAGGATGCTGGACATATTTTATACCTTTAAAAGTTTTCCTATGGCATAAAGAACTTGCTGAGAGAACTGGCAGAGAATTTATGCATTCAGCCTGCTCTTTGGCAATAATGTGTGGATTTATAACATAAAGTACTTGCTTAGAACAGGTCAATAATAGAGATAATTAAATCTGTCTTTGCTATTCAATAACAATTATGAATTAAAATTTGTTATGGCAGGTTTTTCAATACAAGACTCATCATGGCTGAATCCCTCTAAGTCATAATTTTATCAAGACACATTTAAGATATTACTCCGTAACAAGTATGTAAATCTTTAAAATCTATTTTTCAAACAGTGAAATAAAAAATAAAGCACTACACCCAAAGGTCCAGAAGATAAAGGAGCTTATGATTATCTGTGTGCTCTTGGGTCAAATTTATGTTACAGTTATGCCACTATTTCTTAACTCACTTATCTTCAGGATTTGTGAATTTTAATCTATAAAATTATTTTAATCCTTAAACTAACATTTCACATTCTGTTAACCTAATCTTGAAGCAGAACACTGCAGACTATACATTTTTAAAAAATTAGTTTTATGATTCTTTATTCATGTTCCTTTTGTGCACACTCTCTGTTACTGTTAGCATTTTATGTGGTGTGCTGCAAGTTGCTATTTCTTCACTTCAGCCTGATGTAGTTAAGCCACTTATTTTCACATACCTGGAATTTTTTGGCTCTGTATACCCATATTAATTTAACTGGCCAATTAGTTGTTATTAAAATATTTTAAAAGAACATACAACAACATATGCACAACAAATTATTTCTTTCCACATTTTTATTAACATTTTTGTAGGTAGTTTCCAGTTTCTCACCTCCTTTTCCCACCAAGAGAGACTCTCCACATTTAGGAATACAGACTGCATGTTAGATTCTGGGCCCCAGTAAATTTCCTGAGAACATGCAAAAAATGGGCTGAACTAATGAAATCTTAGATTTCTTTCTTGTCTCACTCCAAAGTTAGGAGTTGAGATTACCCTTACAGAATGACAGATTCAAGTCATCCGTGACAATAGGATGGTGTTCCAGGAGTTTTCGGGAGGAGGTGAGGATTATTATCAGATTTAATTGCCCGACTAGGCCCTTAAAGTGCAAATATTTACAATGAAGATTCAACATATTAAAAAGGAAGCAATGTCATGTATTACATCTCCTTCATTTCTTGGACAGCTTTAGCAACATATTAAGTGTGAGTCACAAAGGCAGTTTTGAGGAGATCAAAACAGATCTATTTTTTATACTGAGATTTTAACTATCAGTTCTGCATTGGTAAGGGGAATATATCTTAAATCTGCTTTGTAAAAATTTATAGTAAAAAATAGCAGTGTTGTACTATGTTTGTAAGCCATTTGGATCTTAATCTGTGATCTGGACTTCAAATAAATTATCAATAGAGAAAGATTTTATAATGAAAGATGCTAAATACTGTAGCCAGTCCTTCACAGTTTTCAATGACTAATTCCGTTATCCAGTTCCAGAAATAAAATAAATTCTGTTAAATACACAACCTACATCTACCAAATGTGTAATTGTTCCCATTTGCACCTCTTTGTGGAATTAACCTAAACAGGGTTTAGTGGTGGCTAGAGAGGGAGGGTAAGGAGATGGTAGACTAGAAGGCTGCAAATACTTGTGTGTGTGCCTGTGTATTTGTACACACAATTTATTTACCTTGGTGAATCTTTATGTAATGATAGTATGCCACTGAAGTTATGAAATTTACAAAAAAAATTAAAGAATGAAGAATAGAGCTTTTGACACAAATAATGAAATAATGGAATGGCCCAGGTTGGAAGGAACCTCAAGGATCATGAATCTCTAACCCCTCTGCCACAGGCAGGACCACCAACTTCCACATTTAATACTAGACCAGGCTGCCCAGGGCCCCATCCAACCTGGCCACCTCCAGGGACGGAGCATTCACAAACTCTCTGGGCAGCCTGTTCCAGCACCTTACCACTCTCATAGTAAAGAACTTCCCCCTGAAATCCAACCTAAATCTTCCCTCCTTCAACTTAAAACCATTTCCCCTTGTCCTGCTGTTATCTACCCTTTCAGAGAGTTGACTCTCCTCCTGTTTATAGGCTCCCTTTAGGTACTGAAAGGCTGCAATTAGGTCACCCTGCAGCCTTCTTTTCTTCAGGCTGAACAAGCCCAGCTCCCTCAGCCTGTCTTCGTAGGAGAGGTGCGCCAGCCCTCTGATCATCTTTGTGGCCCTCCTCTGCACCCTCTCCAACAGCTCTCTGTCTTTCTTGTACTGGGGGCTCCAGACCTGGACACAGTACACCAGATGGGGCCTCACAAGAGCAGAGTAGAGAGGGACAATCACCTCCCTGTCCCTGCTGGCCACTCCTCTTCTGATGGAGCCAAGGATACCATTTGCTTTCCGAGCTGCAAGAGCACACTGCTGACTCATGTTAAGTTTTTCATCCATCAGGACCCCCAGGGCCTTCTCTGCAGGGCTACTCTCAAGGACTGCTTCTTCCAGTCTGTATATATGCCTGGGATTCCTCTGGCTCAAATGCAAAACCTTGCACTTTGCTGTGTTGAGCCTCATTAGATTCACCTGGGCCTACCTTTCAAGTCTGTTGAGGTCCCTCTGAATGGCATCCCTTCCTTCCACTGTGTCAACTGCACCACTCAGCTTGGTGTCGTCAGCAAACTTGCTGAGGGTGCACTCAATTCTGTCATCGATGTCATTGATAAAGATGTTAAAGAGCACCAGTCCCAAGACAGACCCCTGGGGGACACCGCTCATTACTGGCCACCACCTGGACATAGAACCATTAATCACCACCCTCTGTCTGTGGCCTTTCAAGCAATTCCTTATCCATTGGGTGGTCCACACATCAAATCCACATCCCTCCAATATGGAGATAAGGATGTGGTGGGGGACCATGTCAAAGGCCTTGCTCAAGTCCAGGTAAATGACATCGGTTGCCCTCCCTTTGTCCACCAATGCCGTCACTCCATCATAGAAGGCCAGACTATGGTGGAAATTGTCAGCCATAACTGTCTCCTTTTGTGTCAGTGTTTCTGGACAAGGAGAATGAGTCCTGTGCAAGGGGCTGGTGCTGACACAAATGGACCTAACAAGCTGAGTGGTCTCTGGTATCACCAGATATGCTGAGGCATCTGTTAGTACTATTTGTCTGAGAGCTGCCTGGGACATCATTACATCGCTGGACAGAAGGGAACTCTTTCTCCCTGTAAGTCTGCTCCATTCCTTCCTGCATTTAGAATCAAAAATTAGCAACAATTTTTCAAATATGAACACAGTTCTAAAGTGATATCTGTATTCACGAACAAGGTATGTTCCTTCAGCATTAACTAGTGAATAAGATTCTCTTAAATACTGATTCCAGAAATATAGTTCTCTGCTCCCTTGCTGCTTATATACATATATTTATATGTAGGTAAAGATCATACTAGATGTCTTGTTATATCTCCTGACTCTTCCAGTGTAGATGAGAATGGAAGCCCAAACTTCTTCTTCATAGCGTGGTCCAGAGGCAGCAAAAAAAAAAAAAAAAAAAAAAAAGCACGAATGCTCTCCCAGTGAAGTTGTTGCTGTCCAGGGAATTTCAATGATGACAAGTGGAGGAGATACATACAATTACAAGGAAGATGGAAGGCTACCAGTGAGACTTTCTTTGAATCAGATGTACTTATGACCACGCAATACTGCATGTGGAGGGGGGGAAGAAAAAGTACTAAGTATTGCTGTCTGCCAGTGGGAAATGGGATCTAAGTGGTTGCGCGGAGGCCAACTACTTTTACCTTGAAATAGCTTCTTACTGCTTCCAACCACACTGATGAGCGATAAGAATCATAGAATCACAGAACTACAAAATGGCTTCAGTTGGAAAGGACCACAAGGATCATCAAGTTCTAGCCCCCCTGCCACAGGCAGGGCCACCAACCTTCAGATGTGGTACTAGACCAGGTTGCCCAGGGTTCCACCCAACCTGGTCTTCAACACCTCCAGAGAATGCTGAAGAGCTCAAAATGCTTGGAAACCCCTCCTTGGATGCTGCCACCTCTTTGTTTCCCTTCTGTCCAGCGATGTAATGATGTCCCAGGCAGCTCTCAGACAAATAGTACTAACAGATGCCTCAGCATATCTGGTGATACCAGAGACCACTCAGCTTGTTAGGTCCATTTGTGTCAGCACCAGCCCCTTGCACAGGACTCATTCTCCTTGTCCAGAAACACTGACACAAAAGGAGACAATTATGGCTGACAATTCCCACCATAGTCTGCAGGGGCCACGTGGTTGATTGGGACCCAGTGACAATAGATATGATAACACAAAACTGACCTGCCAGAAGATTTCAGAAAACACTACCTCCATGCTCAAAGCAGTTTGATTTAAATGAATTGTAAACATTGCATGCAGACAATACAGAACTTTATCTGAACAAGTGAACACATTTGTTTGTTATCCATTACTTCTGGCAATATTGCAGTATATTTTCAATGCTGTTTTTATGTTAAAGAAAGCTTTCAGTCTGATAAGTCATAATGTTACAGCTGTGTAAACACAAGGTATGATGCCATAAGCTTTAGTTACAATTACAGTTGTTTTTCTTAAATTACATGAAGTATAATCCACAATAAGACACTTCATAGTTGGCAGTTATTACAGATGTATCTCTGAAAAGAATGATTACTTAATTACACCTCTTAATACGATTATTCAGGCTTATTTCTAAAAAGAATCTCTAGCGAAGAACCAAATGAATGTTTCCTCTGTATTCTTCAGTTTAGGTTTGATTGTTCAACCTTTAGATTTAAGAAGTCAGTCAGTTCAGCTTTTATTTTCTATAATATAGTAGTATAATTTTACTCCAGGCAAATTTAACTCACGTGGTATTTAATCCAAATAAATAATATTATTCCAAGCCCATGTGCTTCCTGTTGCATAAGGTTGTTAATCAATTGTTTTAGAAAACTCCATCATTAACTATGACAAGTCTCAGTGTTAACATGTTATTGTTAGCATTTGTAAAAATGAAATTGTCTGTCTTACTCATAAGTATTTGACTTAAATATTAAATATTTTTTTTTTTTCTGAAAATAATTTTTCAGTTAGTTTTTAATTCTTAAGCACAGAGAGCATCCAGTTAGGTGAAGGGGAATTCTGTGATTAAGGAAGGAAGTCTTGATTTGGGTCCATGCTAAAATGATACCAGGTCTTTGGGTATTCAAAACTGTTCTTCTGTCAGAAGTCTAAAGAAAATGTTAGAATCTATGTAAAGAAAATGGCATGCAATTTAGAAAATCAGAACTATTCTTGTTTATTTATTTATTTTATTTTCTAACAAGATCATTCATGCCTTCCATGAAAAAATATAGGAAAGGAATCAAAACTAGTCCTTCTATCACATTTCATAAGAAATCTAGCAGCTAGATTATTTCAGTGGAGCTCCTCTCAAGCCCTGAATTTATTCAGACGTGAATATTTTCAGTCAAGGCTGGAGTAGAAATATATTTCATTGTTTCTGGAGAAAATATTGCTTTGGTGAGAATTTTCAGGTGTGCATCCTCTGAAAACCTAAAAATGACAAGTGGTCTACTCGAAACTCCTCACTAATCTAACAGTGTTCACTCTTTTCCTTCCAGACCCTTAGTGAATTACAGGTATCGTGAAATACTTTAATATTAATTAAAATGTTTATCGGTATTTATTCAATTCTACTCAGAACAGTATAGCTGCAGAATTCACTTTGTAATGTACAAACTCTGGAACTAAGGACTCTGCCTATTTAAGCTACGTCTTTGGTGAAATTTGCACTTTCCATTTTCTAAAACTAGAGACTGAGATAGTTAAACTCAGCTAGATGAGACCTCAATTTACATGCTCCAACCTTGAAGTCCTGTGTGGAGCAGGAGGCTGGAGTAGCTGCAGGTCTCTCACCAACACAAACAGTTCCATAATTATAAGATGAAATGTAGTGTGGGTTGGAAGCAAGAGCTACAGGCTCTAGGGCTCAGACAAGCTGCTGCAGAAAAAGAGAAAATGTGGTTTCTTGTTATTGAACAATAGTTTTATTACACACAAAATGGCTTAGGAGCAACAGAAAAAAAAATGGAATGCAGTCAAGAGAAAACAGAGATTAAAACTCTCCATCTCACTCAGGGGGCCTTGATAATAAGAAGGACAGGATTTAATTTTTAATGCATTCTATTCTCATGTACTCTACATTAGAGGTACCAGTAAGGCAGTTGTTAAAAAATAGCAAAAACTCAAGCCAAATTAACAGCTCCACATGAAAGCTGTGAGAGTACTAGCACATGTCACTCCGCAGAAATGGATCCAATTTTTTTTTTTTTTTTAAAAAAAGCTTCTTAAAATACACATAACAAAGTAATATTGACATTATTCACCAATAGGAGCATAGCCAATAGCTAATGTAGTTCATAACATAATGATGCATTTTCCTAGGGCAAGGCAAATAATTTCCTTGGCAGGTGAAATAAAGTGTTGACTCTTCCTTAAAATTAATTAGCACCAAAACACAACAGAAAAAAAATGAAAGACTTTTTGTTCCTAAAGGTTATTCTGTAAGGAAATAAATCAAGAGAATTGTGCTCCCCTGTACTTTATGATTAAGTGCTTATAATATAGACAGTCTCTAAGCCTCAGCTTTTGCTGAGAGGTTCACTTCAAAGGTGAATTAAGTCTTTATTAAAAATACGGGAAAAATATAGAAACCAGAGCTGCTTTAAGTTGGGAGATCCTCTGGTTTCAGTAGAAAGACCTTTCTTTCTTTTTATAAACTCATTTTACAAGTGATGTCCCAAATTTATGCTAAGAACATTTTCATGAAGCTTTCGCTCTCTTCTTGGCAGAAGGCCTTGAAATTTGTGTCATATAAATTAGAACTAATGTCTTCGGCTAAAAAGAGGAGCCTGTTAAAGGGCTGTAGTAATCAAGACAAGATAATCATTTATCTGTGATTTTGTGGGTATTAGTCTAATATCCTGTCTATTCACAGCATGTCAAAGATAAGAGCAGTCACCGGTTTAATGTTTTTCTGCCCTCTCCTTCCTCCCTCCTTCCTTCCCTCAGGCCTCAGGAGATAAAAGATAAAAAATCATATATTAGGCCAATTGCAATAACATTGCACTAAAAGGGATACACTGCTACAATTATAAATTAATGTTTCAAAACTTCAGACTAAAAGAAACTACTGTTAGATAATTATCTGTCCCTCTGATAATTATACACATGAATAACTGTTCCTCTCTGAACAGTTTACGGGGCTTGCAAGAACTCCCTAGAGGTTTCATAATTCACATAGGAACTCATCTACAGGATTATAGTTACAAGTCCACAATGGCAGTCGTGATAATAACTGCTGAAGAGTTTCATGGTGCAAAATAATCAAAGTAGACTACCACGGGAATTTTTGTGAATTCTTTTGTTTCAATATGTAGTAATTTAGATGTTGGAGCTTAAAACTGATACCCTTGCTGTCCGCTACAGGTACTGTTGATAACTCACGTCTTGCACATGACTTCAGCTAAGTCAGTCATGATGAACTGAATAAATGGATTGCTAAAGATTCATTAAATAAGAGTAGAGAGACAGGCAGAATCTGTTATTTAAAGAAATAACTTTGCCCTCATTTTTTCCCAGTTTTTGAAATGTAAATTTAAAAACACGACCACATACAATGAACAAACTCAGTTTTGATCTAATAATATATTTGCACTGGGATCATGTAGAAGTCATGAAATTCAGAGGACCGTTGGTTTTAAATTTGATAATCAATCAGAAAATTCACAACAATCTAACTGGATAATAAGAAAATGTTTTTGTGGAGTAGCAATTTCTGGAAATACTCTGTTAACATCTTTCACAACATATCCATCCTCTGGAGTCACTTAAGAGTTTATCTTCACTAACGTGTATAGACTTTAAACCTAAACTACAATTATATCAGCTTATGTTTTATTGTTTTGAATAATTGACTACAGCTTGAAGAATATGTTTTCATGTTATGAACGTCAAAAGTACTTACATGCACTAAGTACCTGACAGAGATTATAAAATGAGGATCTCAAAAGTGTTGTTGAACTTCACTCTAGGTACTTTCCAGTATTTATAGATTTAATCTATAAATTGATTTTGTCACCACACTACCTTTGAAGGCTCTCCTTTCTGATGGAGAACCATATCTAAACGTCAAATAAGGCACTTAAGTGTCCATTCTGTAGTTTTTATATAACCACTTTCCTGTCACGTGGAGATATAAAACAGCCTTGACATCTGACTTTAAGAAAACCCCCTTCTTGTAGAAACTTTAGGCTAACACTAGGTATTGAAGGGAAAGCAATTTTTTATCTTATAGTTATTTTAAATCTGCTTTTTGACATAAGCATGAGTATTTTTCCTTAAATATGTTGAGAGTTGAGGCCCAGTTCATCTCTTAATTAATTAAGGCAAAGTCATTTATTTAAAATTGAATTATTTTGTTATTGTGCACAGTGGCTAACCTTTCACATCTGACATACTGTATAGATCCTTTATTTTATTTACAAATGTCTGTTTAAAGAAATGATTAGTCCTGTAATTTGTTCAGCAAGGCTTCTTTATAGCAAAGCTCTCCTGGGAACTCTTATGCAAATGAAATCCATCTGGAGATTGGAAGTAATACAGGTGAAATTATAAACAATATATTTAATATTTAGGGGGACTTAAAGGGATATTAAAGAACACTTCATTAAAGCCTCCAAGCTAGCCAACAATACATGTCAGTGTTTCGCAGGAGTGCTGCTACATACAGCATCAGCTTCCTTTGAAGTCCTCCCCAAAACACTGAAATCTGTCCCGTGTCATATAAGCATACAATTTATGTACTTATTATTTTTCACAATTTAGTAATACATTTGGCTGTTTTACTTTCAATAGGCAAATCTGTATAAATAGAATAGTGAAAAAGGGCTTTTAGTGTTTCCAACTTGTCTATATTCAGTTCTTATGGCTGTGATTCCTAGTACTTCTAGACAGGTAACAGGTATAGGATGCAGACAAAAAGGTAGAAAATCTGTGAAAAATGTGGTAGAAGAGGAATGGAATGGCCTTCTTTTTCAGGCAAGGTTCATAGAAAATGTAGCTGTGCAGTGGATCTGGTGATGAAGAAGTAAAGATTACAGCATCCAAAGAGGAGACAAGGATGTATTATCTATGACTCAGCTTGCACTTCATAGTTTGCACCAGTTCTCTCGTCTTCTGCTTTGTTAAATAGATCCTGGTTTGTCCAAGGAACTGGTGTGCTGGGAGAACAGAGTGAGAAGAAAATCTATTTACAATTAGTAAAATTTTCAGTGCTGATAGCAGTAGTTCATTAGATTATGTATTCTAGCAAACCAGAGTCTATTACAGCTATTAGAAAATCATTTTATTTAGTTTATTTTATTTCAAAATTAAAAATGGCCTACGAGAGGATGTTATCAGGATCTGTATTATAGAAATTAATTAAAAGTTTGTAGCAATTGTTTTCTGTAGCTATGGAAGAACAAAATAGCATAAAAGGAATGTCCTAGTTATCTCTGCTTTAAAAGTGTATGTGTCGTGATAATTTCTAGTCACATTCTGACACAATGGCTACTGCATAAAATTTAGAAACCAAGCTTACCTCTGTGACTTGAAAATATGACTCTCAGTTCCTGTCATTTAAAATGTTTGAATCTATAGATTCTAGCTCTGCTTTACTAACCCATCACAAGGTAAACTCCCAAAGGACTACGGGCCTTTTAATTCACCCTGGAAATAAAAGAAAGGAGAGAGAAGGGAAAGAAAGAAAAGGAAAGGAGGAAAAAAAACCCCAAACCCTGACATTCAGAGGAGAAATCTGCTACAAAAGTACTTTTCTGGGACACATTTTCACTTTTACGTAATATACTTTGTCCATCATTAATGTGGGTAAAACTTTGAGTGAGTTGATTTGAAAGGTTTGGTGCATTTCCAAAAATAAGTGCATCAAAAGGACAAAAAGGTGACTTTCATTTGTGTTTGTGAAGACTACCTGAGTTTCCTGAGTTTCATCTTAAGAATGAGAAATTGTAACTGAACATTTTGGACAGTTCTGACAGTGTTACTGAAACAATCTTTGTTCTTTTGTTTGCATTGAGTCACAGGAAGAGAAACTTTTGGCACCAAGAAGCACCAGCTGTGATATTAACATTTTATCAAAATGATAATAGACTATCCAAATGGTGTTTCGTCTTCAGTATTGAAAGGCATTCACTTTTGCACTTTTCAGGTAAGATTAACCAGAATAGTTTCCTGATTTGTTTATTGTAAGAAAAAAGCACAAATTTTGGGATAAAAATAAAGTTTCTCACTGCGAAAGAGGTTGGATCTATGCTCTTTGGACTTCTGGATAAAGCTGAGGTCCTTGTTCAGACTGCTGGAAAGGCAAAATGCATAGCAAGCCCACCAGCAATCAAAATAACTCAGGGAGGATAAAAGATACATCCAAGTACTCTTGTCAGAGATAGACACACTATTCCTTCAGTTTATTGCAGAAAAATGCTGTTAAAGGAGAGGCAATTGCAGTCAGCTGGTGCCATAAGAAAGTGGGGTAGCAGTCATAGGAACTTGGTATAAAAGGTTTTTGAATTCAACTGTATTTCCCATGTCTTGGGGTATTCATGGTTCATAACCTATCTGCAAACCCTTTCTCATCCTCAGGAATGAATTCAACAGAAAGCCCTAGAGGAAGACTGTTCTAGGAACTTATCTTTAAAAGACCATTTTCAGTTAAGGACCTTAACTGTCTAGCAGTCCTAAGATGCTTAAACTGTAAGGTGAACTACCCAAAATAAGAAAATGTGAAAATTAAGGTTGCCCGTAATTTTTTTTATTTATTTTTTTTTTCACAGTACAGGTCTCATCTGTGACTTTGGAATATCACACAATGTTTTTCTCCTGTAGAGGATGTGCCAACTGATAACATCATGCTTTTAGGTTCTCTTTTTCACAGAATCACAGAATCATAGGGTCTGAAAGGGACCTCTGGAGATCATCTAGTCCATATTCCTCTGCTAAAGGAGGTTCCCCACAGCTAGTTATCCAGAAAAGCATTCCAGCAGATTTTTAATATCTCCAGAGAAGGAGACTCCACCACCTCTCTGAGCAGCCTGTTCCAGTGCTCTGTCATTCTCACAGCGAAGAAGACTTTTTTTTCATGGGCAGATGGAATTTCCTGTGTTTCAGTTTGAGCCCACTGCCTCTTGTCCTGTTGTCAGACACCACGGAAAACAGCCTGACTTCATTCTGTTGATACCCTCTCTTAATATATTTGTACACATTAATAAGATCCTCTCTCAAACTTCTCCAGGCTGAACAGTGACAGGTCTCTCAATCTTGCCTCATAAAGGAGATGCTCCAAGCCCCTGATCATCTTTGTCACCCTCCACTGGACTCTCTCTAGAAGTTTCCTGACTTTCTTCAACTGAAGAGCCCAGAACTAGACACAATACTCCAGATGTGGACTCACCATGGCAGAGTACAAGGGGAGGATCACTTCCTCAACCTGCTGGCCATGCTCTTTTTAATGCACCCCAGGATTTCATTGGCTAATTGACCACAAGAGCACATTGCTGGCTCATGGCTAACCTGTGGTCCATCAAGACATCCACGCCCTTCCCTGCAGAGCTCCTCTCTAAGTCAGCCTCTAATCTGTAGCCATGCATGTAGTCCTCCCCACGTGCAAGACTCTACACTTGTCCTAGTTGAACCTCATCAGGTTCCTATCTGCCCAACTCTCCAGCCTGTCCAGGTCCTGCTGAATAGCAGCACAGTCTTCCTGCGTGTCAGCCACTTCTCCCACCTTTGTATCATCAGCAAACTTGCTGAGGGTAGACTCTATCTCTTCATTTAGGAAACTGATGAAGATACTGAACAAGACCGGACCTAGCACCGACCCCCTGGAGCACCACTAACTATGGGCTCCAACTAGACTCTGGATCACTGATCACAACCTTTTGAGCTCTGCCAGTAAGCCAGTTCCCAGTCCACCTCACTGTCTACTCACCTATCTCATGTCTTCTAAGCACACTACGAGTGTGTTATTGGAGACAGTGTAAATAACCTTGTTGAAGACAAGGTAGACAACATCCACTACTCTCTTATACCTAGCTGGTCATGACATCATATAAGTCTGTCAGACAGGGTAAGCAGGATTTCCCTTTGGTGAATCTATGTTGACTACTCCTGATAATCTTCTTTTCTTCCACTTGCTTGGAGATGACATACAGAATAAGCTGCTTCATCAGCTTCCCATGGGTAGAGGCAAGGCCGACTGTTCTACAGTTTCTCAGATACTCCTTTGTGCCCTTTTTGAAGACTGGAGTGACACTGACTTTCCTCCAGTCCTCAGGCAACTCTCCCATTCTCCATGACATTTCAAAGATGATAGAAAGTGGCTGGGCAATCACTTCTGCCAATTTTCTCAGCACTCATGGGTGCATCCCATCAGGGCCCGTGGATCTGTGTACATCAAGTTTGCCTAGATAATCTCTGTCCAGATCCTCCTCAACCAAGGAGAAGTTTTCCTTTACTCAGACTCTCTCTCCCAACTCCAGGGTCTGGGATTCCCAAGGGGGCAGTCTTAGTAGTAAAGTCTGAAGCAAAGGTGCTCATTAACTCCTTCTCAATGTTTTCCTTTACCAGGGAGGGTACTCACCTCATTCAGTAGCAGACTCACATTTTCCCTAGTCTTCCTTTTGCTACTGACATACTTAAAGAAGCCATTCTTGTTGTCCTTGACCTTCCTGACCAGATTTAATTCCAAGTGGGCCAAACTAATTCCAAAGGGCAGAACTCTTCAAATTTTTCACCCTCAAATTGAAAATTTCAAAGACTTAAGAAGAACTGGAGACCAAGAATAAAAAATGTCATGCAACCTTTATGTCTTACACAATGTCACTTGCACTGTAATACTGCCAAGGACATGTGGCAATGAATTCTCACTCGATGAACAGGGGGAAGATGAGGCACCAAAAAGATGGGGAAATGGCTATTTTAGCTGCTTGCCTGTGGTTGCTAGAACCAGAAGAATTCATGTGTATATCAATTATAAAATGAAGTTATCTGGTTATTTGTGTAAAAATCTTTTAGCCTTCCCAGTAATTAGATGTATAACTGTTTACCTGTAGACTCGGAGGAGTCAGTCTCATATTGTCAGCAAGCAACATATCTTCTTGTTAGACATCTCTTGAGAACACATTCTGCAATAGGAAAGTGATCAGAATAATTCATACTGGCTGACACCTTTGTTGGACATCTCAAAGATAACCCAAAGAACAGGTGGATAGCGAGTATTGTCTTACCTTTAGTAATAGTGGTTTCTTCTGTCCGGGTAAAAAGTATGTTGGCTCAGCAGAGAAAGAAACTCACAGTGTCTGTGCAGCATGTAGGCTGTCAGTAAATAAAAAAGTTCAATTTCCAGGGCTGTCAATAAATATATTATGTATGAGCTTTTTCATTATGTTCAGATGCAACTCAAGGTTTTGTCTCTGCCTTTTTGAGCTAAAGCTATTTTTCTCAACTTGATAGGATTCCCTTACTACATATTTGCAAATGCATTGTTAATAAGGCAAAGAATTGCAGTTAAAGATAGCAAACAGGTTATTTTTCTTTTCTCTTGACTCCTTTTGGGTGTTTTGGGTGAACTGAAAGATCATCTTACACTTTTTTTTTTTACGCTGACTTCATCTACTGAGAAATGCAATGTTTATAGATAAACACTCTCACTTCTAATGAAAATTATTAGCTATCAACATTTTGCTTGGAGGCAAAAGCTATAGCCCAAACTCCATTCAAATCCATTAAATATGCTTGAGACTCAGCTGTCAATAGGCACCATGAAGTAAATTTAATTTTCAGAGTCAATACAGAGCACAGCTGCATTAAACATAAGATAATTCTGGCACATTATTAATTTGAATGGCCATGTAAGGCATTGTCTAGACAAGATATAAGCCCAAGTTTTCATAGGCAATCTGTACATAAAATGAAGTATGTCATGATTGTAAAGAATACTAGTAACACAGATCTAGCCTATTAACCAATATTGATTGCTCTTCCTTTGATGTGGTCTAGTACCTTTAGAGATGAAACAGTGAGATGTTCAGCACTATTGCTTCTTTTTCAAAAGTAAAACTGAGCATAGACCTTCTCAAATAAAGCTGGAATGCATGTAATGTCATTTTTACTTGCATTATTTTGATTTCTAGTAATTTATTTTGGATCTCTTTGGGTCATTATAAAAATAGGAAATTCATCAGAAGTAGCAATGAATTGTGCCAGCAACATGAGGGTTGTTTTTTTTTTTTTTGTCCAAATGATATCAATATCTGATTTTAAGGTATTTTTTTTTCCAATAAATGTAGGTATATTGTGAATAAAGAATGGCTTCTTTAGAAGCTTAAAAAAACCCTGATATTATACATAGTCGTACAGATTCTGTGTAACATTTCCAAAAGAAATAAATAAAAAAGGAAAATTGCCCTTTCAAAAGCTATGTACACTGTAGTAAAATTGTTTCACATTATTTCTGTGGTCCTGTATGAACTCTGGTAAATAAGTGAGTATTTTGGTTCTTGCACTGTTCTGTGTGTAAGCAGACTGGAAGTTCTAAAATGCTGGTGAAGTAAATCAGCACACTGGATAGAGCACAAAGTTTTGACAGACAGTTTTTTCTATGGCTACATCAAAAAGCAGCACAGACAAGAAGGAGTGGGTCTGCAGAGCACAGCAGTTGGTGTTGGGGACCAGCATCCCCACCGTACACATTTCCAGTGTTTTTTGACTTTGGACTAGCTCCAGTGTGGTCCCACTGAGAGAATGTCCTTTTGCAGCTATAGTACTCCATTAAAATACATTCTCAGAGCTCATCTTCCAGATCTATTTTATCCGAGTTGCCTGCATGAATTAAAGCATGGGGAAAAAAATTGGGAGATTAAATTCAGGAGCCAAGCTAAATCATTAATGTGGACAAACGCTCTGGGTTCTTAGTTAAGATGACTGAAGAATAATTCATAGGATAAGTCAGGTTACGAGAGACATCGAAAGGTCCCATAGTCAAATTTCCTAAATCAGCAACCTGAACCCACTGCAGAGGAAAGCAGTAAGATCCTTCACAGCTCAAGTCAACATATGTTATCATCTGAAACACTGCTGGACATGCAAATCTTTTTCCTTGGACTACTGAAGGTGCTGAGAAGACAGGAATAGCACAGCTGAGTTCTTAAGAAAATAATGCTTTTATGAATGTGTTTACTTTTATATCTAGTAATTATATGCATAAATAAGATATTTATTTAGCACAAATATGTACTGCAAAAATGAATCCCATGAGTGAATTTGAAACGTAGGAAATGATTTCCTTGCACAAGTTTAAAATTTGTATTTCAAACAAGGCATTCCCTTATTCTTCTATTACATACCATTTATTTAGTCTTGTTTGGAATGAATGCTGATTATTTATTTATATGTTAACCAATTACCACCTTCTTAGTCTCCTGTTTTTCAAGCAATCTTTTGTAGATTTTTTTTTTCTTCTCATATCACAAAATATGAAGATTCAGAGTTCATGAAAATGAAGTTTCTAAAAACAACAACAAAAAAACCATAAACTTCCAAAGAATTAAAAATACTTATAATGTGCAATTTTTATTTTTGTTGTTGTTGTTACTGTCAGATGAGATTCTAAGGGAAAAATCTGACTCAAGGAATATACTCTTTGGAAAGGAAGACCAGTGCTGCACCGTATGCCACAAACTGGCGATACTTAAAATTTTACTTCTTCTGTTGATGCTTCTTTTAAAGAATTTTACTGCTGTTTGTTATTCCTTGGGATATTAAATGAATTCCTTGTTCCATTAGAGCTCAGTCACTCAAATGCACTGTTGCAGTCTGTAGTTTTTAAGCCAGATTAACAATTTTTGAATATTTAGGCTTTCTAATTTTGTACTACGTTTAAGAATACCTCCTTTTATCACACAGAACAACTGAACCACAGAATATCTATTCTTTGTTCCCTGCTTAGTAATTGTCTTGTGGTATTTTCACAGCCCATCTCAGGAGAAAAGGGGATGTAGGGTAAATGTAGGAAACCTTTTTTTTTTTTTTTTTTTTGCCCAGGGAGATTGTGGATTCTCCTTCTCTGGAGATATTCAAGACCCGCCTGGACGCCTACCTGTGCAGGCAGTTCTAAAAGATGAACACTAAGAAAAGACAACACAGCCTACCACTATCTCTTTTATAGAGAGTAATTTATGTCTTCCCCCTACAAAAATCAATGAACAAAACAATTTTAGAATAAAGCAGATCAATT
Source organism: Pavo muticus (assembly GCA_016647715.1). Lineage (NCBI taxonomy): Eukaryota > Metazoa > Chordata > Aves > Galliformes > Phasianidae > Pavo > Pavo muticus. The sequence continues at coordinate 837,096 of JACDJE010000335.1, forward strand.
TATTATTATTTTTCAAATCAAAGTATTATCTCATAGATACTCTCAGTGCACAGCCTTTTGACAGTATGATTGTATGTCACCTTTAATGGGCATACATGGCTTAAGTTTGAGTTGGAGAAGAAAAAATCTGCAGGCTGACCTTTTAAAAAATGTGGACTACAAACAGTAGTCACAATAATGATTTCTGTATTGTTGTATCTAGGAAAAACTCAGCTGTGCCGTGGATGTGCCATTCATTCCTCTCCTGCCGTGCTTGGGTTTTCTCATCCAGAAAAGATCTTAGATGCACAAACCATCAGGAACCACAGCATACCCTCATACTCTGGGCAGCTCTCTGCTTTGAATGGCCTGAGGACCAGGAGTATATTGAGAGCCACTGTACTCCTTTATAGACATTGCTTCTTCAGTTGTAGTGGAGCCCCTAATGTCCCGACACCATCGCAGCAAAATGTTCACTTTCCTTCCATACCAGTCAGGCACAAATCACATGAGGTGGAATTAAGGAGAAAACAACCAAGAATAAGACACTAGAAATTAGTTCAGGAATTTTTTGCTCCCATTAAACATTTCAGAAGTTGACCCATGCTGAGAAATTGTCTGCACTTCACGGCTGCAATTATGGCTCCTGTGGAAATCTTAGTGAAGCTAATGAGTGCTTCCATGTACATACAGCCTGCTGGATTGGTTTCATCACTCACAACACGGCCTGGGAGAGTGACTGTATCCACAGTGAGAGCCGTGCGAGGCTGTTCTGCACCCTCACTTTGCAAATACTACACCTGCATGAGTGGTGGGCAAAAGAGAGGAGGAAGGAGGTAGCTCAGTGCTGTTTTCCTTCAGGACAGAGCTCAAAAATGACTCAGAAAGTCAGTAGCACGGTATGAAACTGAATGCAGATCTTCCCAAGTAAATTCCAGGCTTTGAGGCACCAGGCTTGTTGTATCTCTTTACCACAAGAAAATAAAGAACATTTATGAGCAATGTTGACATTGAGTCTTTCCAGCTGACATACTTTGTCCAAGCATCTCTCTTTCACTCTAGTTTTCTTTAATAGACTGCAAGTTACAGATCAATATGCAGGTAGTAATAATGAATGATATAATTAACTGGATAATTCTACTTTTCTTCAGTAAAAGCTTAATAGTTTGTTTAAGAAAGCATGAGATTCCTTTCAAGCATTGTTGTTATTTGCATATGCTGAAACCACAAAGGACATTGATTATTTTAACTGTGCTCAATTTGCCTTTGAAACAGACATTCTAAAAAGCAAAAGAGCTTAAATAAACATGAAAGTAATCTAATACTGACATAAACATGAAAGATAATAAGATTACTATGAATTGATCTAAATATTACTTAAAATAATTAGAAATGATTTTTTGATGGTATACCATTTAAGCTAAGCTGCTTTTTAATGTTACGTAGAACAACAAGCGGAGAATTACTTTCCAGAATTTTAGTGGATGTTTATGACATTCAGTAAAACAATGGGAAAATATGCCTTTACCTTTATTGCTTTATATTTTGCCATAACATTTGTAAACCAATTAGTCTAGTTTTGCACCAGCCACTTTTGTAAGGGCAGGATTGTTGCCATTTTAATACTGTATCATTTTATTATTTTAAATCGTGAACTGATTTGTTTTTTCTTTCTTGGCACCATTTCTACTAGTTAACTTTATGAAAAGCAGTAATATGGAGAAAATAAGCCATGCTAATAATCCTAATGGCCACCAAACAAAAATAGTATACATAAAAAATACCAGTTAAATTTCAGTGCCATTTGTAAAATTAGCTATGGGGGCCAACCCTCAAATTAATCCAGTTTGGTATTGATTTCTTTGCCTCAGTCCCAGAAGAATGAAGGGAAGTTTAGAACTTGTAAGGAACACAGCATTTGTTTTTATTCCTAAGGATCATAGGAATCATCTCCGTAGAACTAAATTTTGGGAAGTAGGATTAAAATCTGGTATCACCAGGTTTCTGTCAAGATTTAAAAATCTGACTGGTGTTTCATCCAGTGTGGCAACTTTTTTCTAATTTAAGATGTTCTTCTTCTAAGTATAAGGAAACTAACATTATAATTTTGATAATCTGTTTTCCAGTAATAAATTGAATATTTCAAATGCTAAAGTGAATTTAAAAATATATTCCCAGAGGAAAGAAATCAGGTTAGTGTGGTAGAAATATAAGCACTTTGACTGTGTTTTACCTTCAGATCTTCAGTCTGGGTTTACAAAGTTTTCCTCTGTGTACCAAAATCTACAAAAAAAGATGAATGCTATTTTTGTTTATAAGATTACAATTTCTACTTATTCATCAAGGTGTTTCATTAGATGGAATTTATCTTCAGTTGTATTTGGAAATCAGGTGGGAAGGGCCTGGAGAGAGATCTAAACAATTGCTTATGGATCACAGAATACAAAAGCAGTTTAGAAGAGATAAAGTTTTATGAATTTTGGGTAGTCCTGTGTGAAACCAGGAGTTGGACTCCACCATTCTTGTGGATCCCTTACAACTCAGGATATTCTGTGATGCCATGACTATATAAATCTATAAATTCAGTGTGAAAAGAACCTTGATACATGACAGCCATTGTTCATCTTGTTGGGTGAAAGAATAATAACTCCCCAGTGCATTCTTTCTCTCAGCTTGTCATCTGAGTTATGATTTTTGGATCCCTCTCAATGGATGTTTGACTGTCCCTGTGCAAGCAAAGATGATGGTTTTGAGGCCTACTGAAACCACAGACTTACCTTGAACCAAGGCAATTTCCAGGGCAGCATTATCTCAAAGGGAGCACCATAAAAATGTCCAACTGACCTGGCATGGAACGCTTGTGGCAAGAAAAAGAGAAGACAGGGCCAGACATTAGAAGTGTACACTGAAAAAAATGATGCTATGTTGCCATAGATTCATTGGGAGAATACAGAAGAAAACATTTACTTTAGGAGACTCAAATACAACATTCAATTTCCTATTCTCTTGCCTTCTATCCTCCATGTTTTCCCACCACCATCTTCCTTAATGTTGCATATATCTGCATTCCTTATGTACTGGCTTCTACTAGGGAAACTCCCAAGCCCTCAGAACTTTGTAGAAAAGGCTGTCACTGTGTTGCTATAACTGAGCCGTAATGCTAATTCAAGACCTCGCAAACTTAAAAAGCAAGGTGTGCTCCTGCCTACCTCACTTCTAGAATAAAAACTTATCCAATGGCCAGGAGCTGGTTTTCCCTCTCACACGCATGGGGATACGCTCTTTACTGCCTGATGAATGGTGTGCTCAACTTGTGAGCAAATTAGGATCAAATCCCAACTGTTTCTGAACACAAATCTCCCACAAGGTGACTTAATCCTTAGGCTAGTGAATAGGTGCCTCTTAATCTCTCCCACTGGAAGTGCTCTATTTCTAGTACATAATTAGCATTCATCTCAGCAGGGACTGTGCCTGGATTCTCCCACATCCCAGGGGAGTACCCTGACCATTGGACTGTAGAATTCATTTGTCATTTTCCTCTTTCTTCTAGCCTAGTGAATATTTCATTACTTTTATATACAGATAAACACACACAAAATCATATATTCACACATACATAGAATAATATATACAATTATATGAGTCTTTGCCTTCTTTCTTCAACTGGAAAACTGCAAAAAAAAAACAAAAAACATACATATAATGGACAGAAATGTACTGCATTCATTTAAAAAACAATTAAAAAAAAAAAAAAAGCTAAACCAAACTAAACTAAACAAAATGGAGCAACGAAGCATTTTTATGTAAGGAAGCATTTTTTTTTAAGTATTAACATTACTGCCTCACAAGTGGCTGAAACACATCTTTGGCCTATTGCAATGACTCCCTGTATGTGTATATTGAAGCTGTGCAAAAAAGTCCAAAACCACAAGTGACTCCCTGGGTTTCAGTTTTCTTTACAAACTCAACACTTAGTTAAGGTTCACTGAAAGGACATTATAACCCTGGAAAGTCCATTAGTGATGTAATGCAAATCTCTCATATGGCCTACTGTGCACAGCACATTGATAGATATCAGCATTTGCTTCTTATTTAAGGATTACTATTGTAGCACTCCAAAGATGCAGAGCTGCTTCAGGTAGACATTGCTAAATGAACACAAAATGCAGGGAAAGATATGGAGGCAACAAAAGTATTATTTGAAATCCAAAGTTATTATTTTTAATTCAAAGTTAAGGTCAAAACAAATGATTTACAAAAGTTTGTAACTCAATTATTCCTACACTGAATATGATGAAGCAGGGAAATCTGCTTCTTCAACCTACTGGATTAGTTGTTTTATTTGCATTTGAGGAAGGGGGAATTTGCTTTATCTTACACAAAATTATAGAGTCATAAAATAGTTTGAGTTGGAAGAGACCTTTAAGATGATCTAACCCCCTTGATATATACAGTGGCACCTCCCACTAGACCAGGTTGCTCAAAGCCTCATCCAGCTGGGGTTTGAACACCTCCAGGGTGGAGGCATCTGCTACCTCTCTGGGCAACCTGTTACAAAGTCTCACCACCCTCACAGTAAAGAATTTCTTTCTAATACCTGATTTAAATCTATCCTTTTCCAGTTTAAAGTCATTTCTTCACATCCTGTCACTACATGCCCTCATAAAAGTTCCTCCCCAGCTTCCCTGTATGTTCCTTTCAGGTACTGGAAGGCCGCTATAAGGTCCCCCCCAGAGCCTTCTGTCCTCCAGACAGAAGAGCTCTAGCTCTCAGCCTGTCCTCATAGAGTAGGTTCTCCAGCCTTCTGATCATCTTTGTGGTCCTCCTCTGGACCCATTCCAACAGCTTGATGACCTTCTTGTGTTGGAGGCCACAGAACTGGATGCAGAACTCCAGGCGGGGTCTCACAAGAGCAGAGTAGAAGGCAGAATCACCTTCCTCAACTTGCTGGTCACTCTTCTCTTGATGCAACCCAAGATACAGTTGGCTTTCTGGGCTGCAAGTGCACATTGATGGCTCACGTTGAGTCTTTCATCAACCAACACACCCAAATCCTTCTCTCAAGCCATTCTCTGCCCAACCTGTGTTTGTGCTTGAGATTGCCCTGACCCAAGTGCAGGGCCTTGTATTTAGTCTTGTTGAACTTCATAAGGTTGTCATAGAATCATAGAATCACCATAGATTGGCTTGGGTTGGAAGGGACCCTACCTCTCAAGCCTGTCCAGGTCCCTCTGGATAGCATCCCTCTCCTTCAGCATGCCAACTGCATCACTCATCTAGGTGTCATCTGCAAACTTGCTGAGGGTGCATTTAATCCAACTGTCCATGTCAGGTACAAAGATGTTAAGTAGCACTGGTCCCAACACTGATCCCTGAGGAATGCAGCTTGTTAGTGGTCTCCACTTGGACATTGAGCCATTGACTGCAACTCTCTTAAGTGCGACCATCCAGCCAATTCTTCATCCAGCGAATGGTCCATCTATCAAATCCATTTTTCTCCAATTTGGTGACCAGGATGTCATCTGGGACAGTGTCAAATGCTTTGCACAAGTTCAGGTAGATGAGGCCAGTTGCTCTGCCATTATCCACTGATGCTGTAACTTGGTCAGGTATGACTCACCCTCAGTGAAGCCATGTTGGTTACCACCACTCACCTCGTCTTTATATTCCTTTATGTCCTTTATGTCCTTCTGTTCGTCTTTATATTCATTTACCTGTCACAAATGCATTTCCAGTACATCAAAATTGGAACTCCAAATGATATTCTGGCATATGCACTCAATAAAATGACTTGAAACTCTGCAAGGGTAAGTTTCTTAACTGTCATCATGGAGGGACACTAAGCAGCCACCCCTGAAATGTTTGCATTTGGCTTGTCCAGCTGGCATCTCACCACAGGAGTGAAAATATCTGCCACATTGTTGTGGTGGCATATCCCTAATTTCAGTTGCGTATCTTGACTTCGTAGCAACTTCTTCAGAGCTTTACTGAGTTGGACACACCAGAGCACCGAAGGGATGCTCCCCTTCCCCAGCCTCTTAATTCAGCTCCTTTCTTTAGTCAGAGAACAGAAGTGTAGATTTGTCACTAAGTAACATACAGTTTGCTTTCAATCATCTCAGAAGCGAGCTACCTTTGAAGCCTCTGTTTCTTTATGCCCCTGGCAGAAAATAGTGGATAAATTTAATCTAAGAAATGAATTCCTGCTTATAACTGTTATTTGATAAATCTTATTATTCTGACTATTCAACAGAAACCACTCCTGCACAGCAGTTATTATTCTCACACAGTTCTAATCCATACCATGTAGCCTTTGTACATAGATTAGTATTCTATTATATCTAAACTAAATATTGTTTATATAATCTAATTAGCTATTTTGCAAATAAATGCATTCTGACTGAAGTTACAGTATCTGAACAGTAATGTAAAGGTTTGAATGCTTAAAGAAAAAAACAGTTGCTTATCTGAAATTTCTGTCGCATTAATTAAACATGCAGCTGGCTTTGCAAAAATTATAGAACCCTACTTAGTCTCCTTTATGCATATCACATATCCTCTCTGTAAAATATTTTGAGACAATGCATAAGATAAAATAACATTACACGATGAGTGTTTATAATTCCAAAAATGTCCTGCTAATGCTGAAAATATTGACATTTCTTCCAGATGTTCTGACAGAAAATACAATACACTGTTTTACATCAATTGAATAATTAGAGATTATAATAATTCCTGCAAGTCTTTCACAGGCAGGAAACTCAGAGAAAATTTCAAAAGATGAGATTTGTGTAAAGGTGGGTGTCTTGATATGCTAAGTGTCTTTTTTCCTACATCAATGATATACCCAAGAAAAAAAATCAAAACTCCGCTGGGGAAAAGTAGTGGCAATGTTCAAGTACACAATGGGAAAGCCCAAATCACAAGCGGCAAAATGTGTTGACAGTGTGCTCCACTCTGTGTAGGGGGTGTGGTGTATGAAGACAATAATGGAGTATTTAACCTCTTTGCATTCAAATCTGGTGAGGAAGAAAATGATAACCACTTGTAAGGATTTATGAGGTTACTTCTAAAATTCTTTAGCAAAAACATCAGTGACTTAATGCCGTTTCCTCTCTCCTTCTTCCCTTTATTATTGTGTGTATATTTTACGTGTATTTTATATACATTTGTCAGGAGAATATTAATGTTCTGCTTTATGATTACCACCACCTTTCTAATCATTGCTTTTTATTATTCTTGTTCAGTACAGCTTAGCCACTGAGCATAAGCAATGAAATGGAGGAAAAAAGAAAAGCAAATACTGTATTATATCATCATCTGGGGAGCATGATTGTTTCTGCTGTGTTAATTTACACTAAAATCTATGACCCAGTGAGTCTGATTGATTGCCAAGGGCAGAAATCCAGCCCCTGGCCTAGTTTATTTTGTGAACTGTAGCCTCAGATATCGCTGCAAGCCACAATGATATTGATTTGATATACACTAGATGGCTCTTTATGCTCTTTGGGAAATTTATTGTACAGAGTCAGAGCTCAGACAGATGGGGAGAAGCAGCTCTTTAAATTGAAGAGGGTTATCACGGTTTGACTCCCAGGTCACTCGGGTTACCAAGTGGCCTGAGCGCGGCTGGGGTCGGAGCAGGCTCAGGGGATTTGTGCTCATCAGTTTTGAATGTCAAATCTCCTTGCTGGACTTGAGTTATTGCTAATAGGAACTTGCTTGGGCCTATAGCATTTGGTTGGCCTATAAGTTAAACATCATAACCCTTCCTTCATGTCACGGTCCTTTAAATTATGGCTGAGCACGCTACCTTTGGTCTGGACATTTAGCAGGAGATGGTCACATGTTATAAAGGGACCTGCCTCTGAGCTGGATCACATCGCTACAGTGGTTGCCTGCAGAAGGGCTGTAACTACACGTTCCCTGCTCCAGATCACGTCTCAGCCTTGTCCGCTGACCGTCAGTTGCTGACACACCACTGCCACCTTGTTTGTGTTCTCTGTGTAAAGAAAATGAGAGCACAGCTCTGCTTTTACTAGAGGTTAGGGCTTCTCCTTCTAAGAGGAAGGGAGAGGAGGTCTAGGGAGATGGCTGGTTTTGGGACAGAAATGACTGATGTGGTGGAAAATCCCATACGATAGGACAATGAGTGTATAAGAAAAGGTGCCAACATGGGATAAAGCATTCTTTCAGATTTTCTACACAAAACAAGGTCAGGTCTGCCATGGGTAGCCTAAGTCTCATCAGCATTTGCACTAAAGCAAGGCCAATTGATGACCAATATTTCATGCTACAGTAAGAGCTGATGAGACCAGAGAAAATAAAATTTATGAATTTAAAGGGACAGATTATTTTGTATAACATACTAACTTTTTACTAGTTGCAGAAGAGCATCTATGTGTTCTAGAAGGTATTTTCAACAGTTAAATTACATACAGTCCACAGTCTGTGTGTGTTCCACACAGAACACATATATCATCAGCTTTTGAGCTGTGTGTTTCCTTAGAGATCGAGAGAAGGATTTTCAGCCTGATTCAGAGAAGCAGAGAACTGACCTAGAGACAGTTAAGTCCCACATCAGTCCAAGAGGTGTGGTAGGGCTCCACGTTATCATTACAGAGAGAAAGATAACACTGCTCCCACTTTAATGAGTAGCTGCTGATCTCCTTCAATAGAAAAAATATTAGTACTCGATTTTTCTTCAGGAAGCTTATAATTTACATAGCAATGGGAGAAATAGTAATTATTTTTCTTAAGTAGATGCTTGGTTCTCTTGATCTGACATTTGGTGAAGCTGAGATATAATGAAAAGATTCCAGCAGAAAAAAAAATTACAACATTTATTTCCATAGGAAAAAAAAAAAATATATATATATATATACATAATGTGCCTTTTGGAAATAGTTGTTATATTCCACTTTGCTTACCTGTCTAAAACAAAGAAATCTCAGGAAGTTAATGGTAAACAACTTAGCCTAGCCTTTTGGATTCTGTTCTTGGGAATACACTACAGCTGTAGCTGCATATGCTAGATATACTATTACCATTTAAATATAATGCTGCCTGGCTTGTGGTCTGAGATTCCTGGGATTTTATTCTTTTTTATTTGAAGTGAATACTAATTGAGAAAGTTACACATTTATATAGCTCCTGAAGAGTAACACCCACCTCACCTATCTCTCTATTGTAAATTAATATGTAGCAGATGGTGAGCTGAGATAGTTTGACAGCCGACTTACACTACCATCATTTTAACCTCTTTCTGAAAAAAAAAAAAAAAAAAAAATCCCATTAGCTTTTCTGCTGTTGGGCTCTTAACCCCCCAAAGTATCCTTAGTTATCATATCATGGGATTTTCTGCTATGCCAACGAAGAAAATAATTAAAGATACCCTCTTCCATTTAAACGCTTGTTCTAATTTTACTGGGCATATCTTTTCCTCTTAACTTCTCCAATAATTTCAATTTAAATCTTCATTTAGAATGAGATTTTTCTTCCAAGGGGGATTTTTTTTATCTTCAGGGACAACTTAGTGCACTGCAGAAGCAAACACAGAAGCCCTTCCATATATTATGATTAATGTGGTGTAAGGAGCTCCCCTTGCTAGAAATGCAGAATCAAAGGAAGCAGAGCCCATAAGTAGAATTTAAATTCAATACACATTGGAATCTCATGGTTCAATTCAAAGTGGCTCTGAAGAAAGTAATTAGACACTTACCAAGCCTTTCCATAAGAAACAACTTTCTCTAAGACTGGCCTTCTCAACGTCTTTGTTCTAAGTATTCAGTTACATTTTTTCCTTTCACGCTTTCTGATAAAGGAGTATGTTTTGAAGCTTTGGGAATTTATGTTAAGAGCTTTAATTTTAAGTATCCTTTAAAATAAATGGGTTAATTGAATGTTTTATTTTGATTGGCTCACAGAAGTATTTTATTTATTGCAGAGTAGAAATTCATAGATTTGCACGAGCACATAGCACATATTTAGAACTCTTCAGGACAGGCTGAAACAAGATATGATTCAGTTTTGTAGTACTGTTCACTTGTATAGATTTTTGGAAGTCAATGAGAAAATTCTCAGTGACTCTGGAAATAACATCTGGCTTGGAAGTCTCAGTTTTACAAGATAACATGTCCTGTAACTTGACCATGTAAGACTGACTTCTTAGCCCAATATTTTAACTAAAGCCTCCAAAAGGTTGCCTTAACTCTTCCACATTTTACAGCAAACTGGATCAAAACTTCACTTGTGAAAAGGTGTGATTTTCATTCATATTTCATACAGTATGAGAACAGGAATGGGTCACCAGTCCATAACCAAAGACACATACAAATTGCCAGCTTCATCATTTAGCCCATCTCCACAGCTTTTACTATCTTTAGCAGTTTTCACACATGTACACACACAGTACTTTCTCTCTCTTTCTCACAAATATTTATAAAAAGCACATGCTGACTGGCACATACACAGGGATAAGGAATTAACATTTAAAAATAACTCCAACTCTTTTTGTGGAGCATTGTTTTAGATTTCTCTTTTCCTTTCTATTTTTTTGAGTGGACATAAAAGGTCTCTGCTCTTATGTCTGATGCCTGGAAATCGGGGATGTTTCAAGCTCTTTCTCCGTCAGCATCATGTACAGCAGGACAATGTGATCCATTTTCATTATTTTTGTACTGCCATGTGGATTACTGAGTATCTTTTTCTCTGGATAGATATTCAGTCAAGGAAAGGAAACAGAAGCTACAAATTGCATTCACAGGGCACCAAAACCAGATCCAAATCTTATAAATTGCATGAAGATATTGCAACTGCCATTCCCAACCAAGCATTGCAAAGGCATAGATGAGAGCAGCTGGCTTGGGAACAGGAGTGACACAGAGTAGTCGTGAGCCTCAAATTGGGAAGGATGAATTTTACCTCACCAGTCCCTTTACACAGCCATTACACAGAACCCGATTACTCTGGCTTCATGTGAGTGCAGAGGATTGAATTTCACGTAGAGAGTCAGAAATACAAATAAACATTTTATTAAATAATTAGAGTCCATAATTGTGGATTACCTTTCATTTATATTAGAGGAAGGCTCAGTATTGTTAGATCCCCAGAATGTTGTTTGGCATCATCACATCTGATTTCTAACTGACATTTCAGGATTGTTTGTTCTCTTTCCTTCCAGATTTTTTTTTTTCTATTTAAATTGATTCCAGGTATCAGAAATATAATTAATTTCTCCTCAGCATATATTGAGATAGCAGGCTAAAATAGCAGACTTAGCACAATTTAATTTTGTTTCCAATAAAAAATACTTTACTTTTTAAACTTTTAATTTTAATACTTTCTCTTCACAAGTCTGAGTGGTAACCAAAACATTTTTTAGTTGTTTCCTCAATTTTATATACCATAGAGAATGTCAGTAATGTCCCTTAACACACAGTCAAGTAACATAATAAATCCCCCATCATATTTCAGTATAGCAATGTCAGCAGGAGGCTTAAATATGACTTTGAAATGCTTTCAGCCTCTTGTTTTTATTAAGGGAAATAGGTCATGAGTTTTAATAACACTTAAAGTACTTGTGGCTGATTTAAACTTTATTCCTTATTTGAAAAGCTTAATTTGGATCTTGATTAAAATTTTAGATGAAGCCCTCTTTAAAGATTTCGAGCTGCCATCCTTCATACAGGTCTGGCATTATAAGTGACCAGGAGCAGGAGCAGTAACTCAGCTACTCTTGGGGAGAGAGTGGAAAGATCTGACCAGATCTCAGAAAAATTGTCCATGGTCAAACCTCTTCAAGATTTCCTGGCTGGAGGGGAAGACAGTGAGTTGTCTCTTGCTGATACCACAGGCTTGTGCACTGCAAGCTGGCAAAAGCAATTAAAAAGAGACAAAAAGTCTATTATGACTCTATCTATTGTGGTTAAGACCTACACAATTTCTCAAGCATTTGAGCAAAATCTTGAATCTCAAAAATAGATCAAAGAATCCAAATAAGTTTCCCAATCCCACTGCTAAAATTCTAGAATAAAGAGTATGTACCATTTTTGGTACGACAAAAATGACAATATGCTATTATTGGTCTACTTTCAATTTATGTTGTAATAAATTGCTAAAACAATGATACCTGAAGCGACACTAATATCACCACGTTGGTTTCTTTTTTTTTTTTTTTCCCCCTAATTAACCGTGGTCGTTATTCAGAGCTACATTAATTGCAGCTACATAAAAAGAACAAAGTTCTCATAAGGGTAAATTAGATATCAACAACACTGTCCTCATCATTGCTAAAATGCATTAGACAAGTAAGTGTAGAATTCAGATATAGTAAGAATAGAAGTGCTCAGTGAAAGGTTTTGGTCTGGACTTTTCTGTGACAAGCCAACTTTGAATCACCCCTTTTGTGCTTTTCTGTTTTTGTTGGAAAAAAAAAATCTAATAAAATAAGAACTAATCTAACAAAACTTTAAAATCTCACTTATTAGAGAATTAGTCCTTAGCAAGTCATTCCTATATACACAGTACTGAAAATGTGTTATGTTTTTTTTTTTCTCTGAATTTATTAGGGTTTAATTTCTATCCATTTGATCTTAATATACTTTTGTCTAGTAGATCAAATTGCTCTCTGTTATCAAATTTCTGTTTGTCTTAGTACAGCACCATACTGGGAACTCTTGTTCAGCTGATTATCTCCCACTGACCTTGCCTTCACCTGAGGAGTCCTTTTCATCATCACCATTTTATACAGTACAATCCTCCATCCCATAAATATACCCTTCACCCTTTGTGAGCAGCTCTAGGTTTTTATAACTGGCTACATTAAAGTGATCCTAGTTTGCCAGGCAATCCAGATAGATCTGAAGTAGTGACTTGTCTTCTATATCATCTCCTGTACCTCAAATCTTTGTGACATTTGTAAACTTTACCAGTAACTATTTAAAGTTGTCTTTATGGGTATTATGGATATAAATATAATGGAATAAATTATGGATAAAAATATAAATAGAATAAAGTGTGGCACCTTTTTTTTTTTTTTTTTTTTTTTTTTTNGTAGGAAACCTTTTTTTTTTTTTTTTTTTTGCCCAGGGAGATTGTGGATTCTCCTTCTCTGGAGATATTCAAGACCCGCCTGGACGCCTACCTGTGCAGGCAGTTCTAAAAGATGAACACTAAGAAAAGACAACACAGCCTACCACTATCTCTTTTATAGAGAGTAATTTATGTCTTCCCCCTACAAAAATCAATGAACAAAACAATTTTAGAATAAAGCAGATCAATTTATTATTATTTTTCAAATCAAAGTATTATCTCATAGATACTCTCAGTGCACAGCCTTTTGACAGTATGATTGTATGTCACCTTTAATGGGCATACATGGCTTAAGTTTGAGTTGGAGAAGAAAAAATCTGCAGGCTGACCTTTTAAAAAATGTGGACTACAAACAGTAGTCACAATAATGATTTCTGTATTGTTGTATCTAGGAAAAACTCAGCTGTGCCGTGGATGTGCCATTCATTCCTCTCCTGCCGTGCTTGGGTTTTCTCATCCAGAAAAGATCTTAGATGCACAAACCATCAGGAACCACAGCATACCCTCATACTCTGGGCAGCTCTCTGCTTTGAATGGCCTGAGGACCAGGAGTATATTGAGAGCCACTGTACTCCTTTATAGACATTGCTTCTTCAGTTGTAGTGGAGCCCCTAATGTCCCGACACCATCGCAGCAAAATGTTCACTTTCCTTCCATACCAGTCAGGCACAAATCACATGAGGTGGAATTAAGGAGAAAACAACCAAGAATAAGACACTAGAAATTAGTTCAGGAATTTTTTGCTCCCATTAAACATTTCAGAAGTTGACCCATGCTGAGAAATTGTCTGCACTTCACGGCTGCAATTATGGCTCCTGTGGAAATCTTAGTGAAGCTAATGAGTGCTTCCATGTACATACAGCCTGCTGGATTGGTTTCATCACTCACAACACGGCCTGGGAGAGTGACTGTATCCACAGTGAGAGCCGTGCGAGGCTGTTCTGCACCCTCACTTTGCAAATACTACACCTGCATGAGTGGTGGGCAAAAGAGAGGAGGAAGGAGGTAGCTCAGTGCTGTTTTCCTTCAGGACAGAGCTCAAAAATGACTCAGAAAGTCAGTAGCACGGTATGAAACTGAATGCAGATCTTCCCAAGTAAATTCCAGGCTTTGAGGCACCAGGCTTGTTGTATCTCTTTACCACAAGAAAATAAAGAACATTTATGAGCAATGTTGACATTGAGTCTTTCCAGCTGACATACTTTGTCCAAGCATCTCTCTTTCACTCTAGTTTTCTTTAATAGACTGCAAGTTACAGATCAATATGCAGGTAGTAATAATGAATGATATAATTAACTGGATAATTCTACTTTTCTTCAGTAAAAGCTTAATAGTTTGTTTAAGAAAGCATGAGATTCCTTTCAAGCATTGTTGTTATTTGCATATGCTGAAACCACAAAGGACATTGATTATTTTAACTGTGCTCAATTTGCCTTTGAAACAGACATTCTAAAAAGCAAAAGAGCTTAAATAAACATGAAAGTAATCTAATACTGACATAAACATGAAAGATAATAAGATTACTATGAATTGATCTAAATATTACTTAAAATAATTAGAAATGATTTTTTGATGGTATACCATTTAAGCTAAGCTGCTTTTTAATGTTACGTAGAACAACAAGCGGAGAATTACTTTCCAGAATTTTAGTGGATGTTTATGACATTCAGTAAAACAATGGGAAAATATGCCTTTACCTTTATTGCTTTATATTTTGCCATAACATTTGTAAACCAATTAGTCTAGTTTTGCACCAGCCACTTTTGTAAGGGCAGGATTGTTGCCATTTTAATACTGTATCATTTTATTATTTTAAATCGTGAACTGATTTGTTTTTTCTTTCTTGGCACCATTTCTACTAGTTAACTTTATGAAAAGCAGTAATATGGAGAAAATAAGCCATGCTAATAATCCTAATGGCCACCAAACAAAAATAGTATACATAAAAAATACCAGTTAAATTTCAGTGCCATTTGTAAAATTAGCTATGGGGGCCAACCCTCAAATTAATCCAGTTTGGTATTGATTTCTTTGCCTCAGTCCCAGAAGAATGAAGGGAAGTTTAGAACTTGTAAGGAACACAGCATTTGTTTTTATTCCTAAGGATCATAGGAATCATCTCTGTAGAACTAAATTTTGGGAAGTAGGATTAAAATCTGGTATCACCAGGTTTCTGTCAAGATTTAAAAATCTGACTGGTGTTTCATCCAGTGTGGCAACTTTTTTCTAATTTAAGATGTTCTTCTTCTAAGTATAAGGAAACTAACATTATAATTTTGATAATCTGTTTTCCAGTAATAAATTGAATATTTCAAATGCTAAAGTGAATTTAAAAATATATTCCCAGAGGAAAGAAATCAGGTTAGTGTGGTAGAAATATAAGCACTTTGACTGTGTTTTACCTTCAGATCTTCAGTCTGGGTTTACAAAGTTTTCCTCTGTGTACCAAAATCTACAAAAAAAGATGAATGCTATTTTTGTTTATAAGATTACAATTTCTACTTATTCATCAAGGTGTTTCATTAGATGGAATTTATCTTCAGTTGTATTTGGAAATCAGGTGGGAAGGGCCTGGAGAGAGATCTAAACAATTGCTTATGGATCACAGAATACAAAAGCAGTTTAGAAGAGATAAAGTTTTATGAATTTTGGGTAGTCCTGTGTGAAACCAGGAGTTGGACTCCACCATTCTTGTGGATCCCTTACAACTCAGGATATTCTGTGATGCCATGACTATATAAATCTATAAATTCAGTGTGAAAAGAACCTTGATACATGACAGCCATTGTTCATCTTGTTGGGTGAAAGAATAATTACTCCCCAGTGCATTCTTTCTCTCAGCTTGTCATCTGAGTTATGATTTTTGGATCCCTCTCAATGGATGTTTGACTGTCCCTGTGCAAGCAAAGATGATGGTTTTGAGGCCTACTGAAACCACAGACTTACCTTGAACCAAGGCAATTTCCAGGGCAGCATTATCTCAAAGGGAGCACCATAAAAATGTCCAACTGACCTGGCATGGAACGCTTGTGGCAAGAAAAAGAGAAGACAGGGCCAGACATTAGAAGTGTACACTGAAAAAAATGATGCTATGTTGCCATAGATTCATTGGGAGAATACAGAAGAAAACATTTACTTTAGGAGACTCAAATACAACATTCAATTTCCTATTCTCTTGCCTTCTATCCTCCATGTTTTCCCACCACCATCTTCCTTAATGTTGCATATATCTGCATTCCTTATGTACTGGCTTCTACTAGGGAAACTCCCAAGCCCTCAGAACTTTGTAGAAAAGGCTGTCACTGTGTTGCTATAACTGAGCCGTAATGCTAATTCAAGACCTCGCAAACTTAAAAAGCAAGGTGTGCTCCTGCCTACCTCACTTCTAGAATAAAAACTTATCCAATGGCCAGGAGCTGGTTTTCCCTCTCACACGCATGGGGATTCGCTCTTTACTGCCTGATGAATGGTGTGCTCACCTTGTGAGCAAATTAGGATCAAATCCCAACTGTTTCTGAACACAAATCTCCCACAAGGTGACTTAATCCTTAGGCTAGTGAATAGGTGCCTCTTAATCTCTCCCACTGGAAGTGCTCTATTTCTAGTACATAATTAGCATTCATCTCAGCAGGGACTGTGCCTGGATTCTCCCACATCCCAGGGGAGTACCCTGACCATTGGACTGTAGAATTCATTTGTCATTTTCCTCTTTCTTCTAGCCTAGTGAATATTTCATTACTTTTATATACAGATAAACACACACAAAATCATATATTCACACATACATAGAATAATATATACAATTATATGAGTCTTTGCCTTCTTTCTTCAACTGGAAAACTGCAAAAAAAAAACAAAAAACATACATATAATGGACAGAAATGTACTGCATTCATTTAAAAAACAATTAAAAAAAAAAAAAAAGCCAAACCAAACTAAACTAAACAAAATGGAGCAACGAAGCATTTTTATGTAAGGAAGCATTTTTTTTTAAGTATTAACATTACTGCCTCACAAGTGGCTGAAACACATCTTTGGCCTATTGCAATGACTCCCTGAATGTGTATATTGAAGCTGTGCAAAAAAGTCCAAAACCACAAGTGACTCCCTGGGTTTCAGTTTTCTTTACAAACTCAACACTTAGTTAAGGTTCACTGAAAGGACATTATAACCCTGGAAAGTCCATTAGTGATGTAATGCAAATCTCTCATATGGCCTACTGTGCACAGCACATTGATAGATATCAGCATTTGCTTCTTATTTAAGGATTACTATTGTAGCACTCCAAAGATGCAGAGCTGCTTCAGGTAGACATTGCTAAATGAACACAAAATGCAGGGAAAGATATGGAGGCAACAAAAGTATTATTTGAAATCCAAAGTTATTATTTTTAATTCAAAGTTAAGGTCAAAACAAATGATTTACAAAAGTTTGTAACTCAATTATTCCTACACTGAATATGATGAAGCAGGGAAATCTGCTTCTTCAACCTACTGGATTAGTTGTTTTATTTGCATTTGAGGAAGGGGGAATTTGCTTTATCTTACACAAAATTATAGAGTCATAAAATAGTTTGAGTTGGAAGAGACCTTTAAGATGATCTAACCCCCTTGATATATACAGTGGCACCTCCCACTAGACCAGGTTGCTCAAAGCCTCATCCAGCTGGGGTTTGAACACCTCCAGGGTGGAGGCATCTGCTACCTCTCTGGGCAACCTGTTACAAAGTCTCACCACCCTCACAGTAAAGAATTTCTTTCTAATACCTGATATAAATCTATCCTTTTCCAGTTTAAAGTCATTTCTTCACATCCTGTCACTACATGCCCTCATAAAAGTTCCTCCCCAGCTTCCCTGTATGTTCCTTTCAGGTACTGGAAGGCCGCTATAAGGTCCCCCCCAGAGCCTTCTGTCCTCCAGACAGAAGAGCTCTAGCTCTCAGCCTGTCCTCATAGAGTAGGTTCTCCAGCCTTCTGATCATCTTTGTGGACATCCTCTGGACCCATTCCAACAGCTTGATGACCTTCTTGTGTTGGAGGCCACAGAACTGGATGCAGAACTCCAGGCGGGGTCTCACAAGAGCAGAGTAGAAGGCAGAATCACCTTCCTCAACTTGCTGGTCACTCTTCTCTTGATGCAACCCAAGATACAGTTGGCTTTCTGGGCTGCAAGTGCACATTGATGGCTCACGTTGAGTCTTTCATCAACCAACACACCCAAATCCTTCTCTCAAGCCATTCTCTGCCCAACCTGTGTTTGTGCTTGAGATTGCCCTGACCCAAGTGCAGGGCCTTGTATTTAGTCTTGTTGAACTTCATAAGGTTGTCATAGAATCATAGAATCACCATAGATTGGCTTGGGTTGGAAGGGACCCTACCTCTCAAGCCTGTCCAGGTCCCTCTGGATAGCATCCCTCTCCTTCAGCATGCCAACTGCATCACTCATCTAGGTGTCATCTGCAAACTTGCTGAGGGTGCATTTAATCCAACTGTCCATGTCAGGTACAAAGATGTTAAGTAGCACTGGTCCCAACACTGATCCCTGAGGAATGCAGCTTGTTAGTGGTCTCCACTTGGACATTGAGCCATTGACTGCAACTCTCTTAAGTGCGACCATCCAGCCAATTCTTCATCCAGCGAATGGTCCATCTATCAAATCCATTTTTCTCCAATTTGGTGACCAGGATGTCATCTGGGACAGTGTCAAATGCTTTGCACAAGTTCAGGTAGATGAGGCCAGTTGCTCTGCCATTATCCACTGATGCTGTAACTTGGTCAGGTATGACTCACCCTCAGTGAAGCCATGTTGGTTACCACCACTCACCTCGTCTTTATATTCCTTTATGTCCTTTATGTCCTTCTGTTCGTCTTTATATTCATTTACCTGTCACAAATGCATTTCCAGTACATCAAAATTGGAACTCCAAATGATATTCTGGCATATGCACTCAATAAAATGACTTGAAACTCTGCAAGGGTAAGTTTCTTAACTGTCATCATGGAGGGACACTAAGCAGCCACCCCTGAAATGTTTGCATTTGGCTTGTCCAGCTGGCATCTCACCACAGGAGTGAAAATATCTGCCACATTGTTGTGGTGGCATATCCCTAATTTCAGTTGCGTATCTTGACTTCGTAGCAACTTCTTCAGAGCTTTACTGAGTTGGACACACCAGAGCACCGAAGGGATGCTCCCCTTCCCCAGCCTCTTAATTCAGCTCCTTTCTTTAGTCAGAGAACAGAAGTGTAGATTTGTCACTAAGTAACATACAGTTTGCTTTCAATCATCTCAGAAGCGAGCTACCTTTGAAGCCTCTGTTTCTTTATGCCCCTGGCAGAAAATAGTGGATAAATTTAATCTAAGAAATGAATTCCTGCTTATAACTGTTATTTGATAAATCTTATTATTCTGACTATTCAACAGAAACCACTCCTGCACAGCAGTTATTATTCTCACACAGTTCTAATCCATACCATGTAGCCTTTGTACATAGATTAGTATTCTATTATATCTAAACTAAATATTGTTTATATAATCTAATTAGCTATTTTGCAAATAAATGCATTCTGACTGAAGTTACAGTATCTGAACAGTAATGTAAAGGTTTGAATGCTTAAAGAAAAAAACAGTTGCTTATCTGAAATTTCTGTCGCATTAATTAAACATGCAGCTGGCTTTGCAAAAATTATAGAACCCTACTTAGTCTCCTTTATGCATATCACATATCCTCTCTGTAAAATATTTTGAGACAATGCATAAGATAAAATAACATTACACGATGAGTGTTTATAATTCCAAAAATGTCCTGCTAATGCTGAAAATATTGACATTTCTTCCAGATGTTCTGACAGAAAATACAATACACTGTTTTACATCAATTGAATAATTAGAGATTATAATAATTCCTGCAAGTCTTTCACAGGCAGGAAACTCAGAGAAAATTTCAAAAGATGAGATTTGTGTAAAGGTGGGTGTCATGATATGCTAAGTGTCTTTTTTCCTACATCAATGATATACCCAAGAAAAAAAATCAAAACTCCGCTGGGGAAAAGTAGTGGCAATGTTCAAGTACACAATGGGAAAGCCCAAATCACAAGCGGCAAAATGTGTTGACAGTGTGCTCCACTCTGTGTAGGGGGTGTGGTGTATGAAGACAATAATGGAGTATTTAACCTCTTTGCATTCAAATCTGGTGAGGAAGAAAATGATAACCACTTGTAAGGATTTATGAGGTTACTTCTAAAATTCTTTAGCAAAAACATCAGTGACTTAATGCCGTTTCCTCTCTCCTTCTTCCCTTTATTATTGTGTGTATATTTTACGTGTATTTTATATACATTTGTCAGGAGAATATTAATGTTCTGCTTTATGATTACCACCACCTTTCTAATCATTGCTTTTTATTATTCTTGTTCAGTACAGCTTAGCCACTGAGCATAAGCAATGAAATGGAGGAAAAAAGAAAAGCAAATACTGTATTATATCATCATCTGGGGAGCATGATTGTTTCTGCTGTGTTAATTTACACTAAAATCTATGACCCAGTGAGTCTGATTGATTGCCAAGGGCAGAAATCCAGCCCCTGGCCTAGTTTATTTTGTGAACTGTAGCCTCAGATATCGCTGCAAGCCACAATGATATTGATTTGATATACACTAGATGGCTCTTTATGCTCTTTGGGAAATTTATTGTACAGAGTCAGAGCTCAGACAGATGGGGAGAAGCAGCTCTTTAAATTGAAGAGGGTTATCACGGTTTGACTCCCAGGTCACTCGGGTTACCAAGTGGCCTGAGCGCGGCTGGGGTCGGAGCAGGCTCAGGGGATTTGTGCTCATCAGTTTTGAATGTCAAATCTCCTTGCTGGACTTGAGTTATTGCTAATAGGAACTTGCTTGGGCCTATAGCATTTGGTTGGCCTATAAGTTAAACATCATAACCCTTCCTTCATGTCACGGTCCTTTAAATTATGGCTGAGCACGCTACCTTTGGTCTGGACATTTAGCAGGAGATGGTCACATGTTATAAAGGGACCTGCCTCTGAGCTGGATCACATCGCTACAGTGGTTGCCTGCAGAAGGGCTGTAACTACACGTTCCCTGCTCCAGATCACGTCTCAGCCTTGTCCGCTGACCGTCAGTTGCTGACACACCACTGCCACCTTGTTTGTGTTCTCTGTGTAAAGAAAATGAGAGCACAGCTCTGCTTTTACTAGAGGTTAGGGCTTCTCCTTCTAAGAGGAAGGGAGAGGAGGTCTAGGGAGATGGCTGGTTTTGGGACAGAAATGACTGATGTGGTGGAAAATCCCATACGATAGGACAATGAGTGTATAAGAAAAGGTGCCAACATGGGATAAAGCATTCTTTCAGATTTTCTACACAAAACAAGGTCAGGTCTGCCATGGGTAGCCTAAGTCTCATCAGCATTTGCACTAAAGCAAGGCCAATTGATGACCAATATTTCATGCTACAGTAAGAGCTGATGAGACCAGAGAAAATAAAATTTATGAATTTAAAGGGACAGATTATTTTGTATAACATACTAACTTTTTACTAGTTGCAGAAGAGCATCTATGTGTTCTAGAAGGTATTTTCAACAGTTAAATTACATACAGTCCACAGTCTGTGTGTGTTCCACACAGAACACATATATCATCAGCTTTTGAGCTGTGTGTTTCCTTAGAGATCGAGAGAAGGATTTTCAGCCTGATTCAGAGAAGCAGAGAACTGACCTAGAGACAGTTAAGTCCCACATCAGTCCAAGAGGTGTGGTAGGGCTCCACGTTATCATTACAGAGAGAAAGATAACACTGCTCCCACTTTAATGAGTAGCTGCTGATCTCCTTCAATAGAAAAAATATTAGTACTCGATTTTTCTTCAGGAAGCTTATAATTTACATAGCAATGGGAGAAATAGTAATTATTTTTCTTAAGTAGATGCTTGGTTCTCTTGATCTGACATTTGGTGAAGCTGAGATATAATGAAAAGATTCCAGCAGAAAAAAAAATTACAACATTTATTTCCATAGGAAAAAAAAAAAATATATATATATATATACATAATGTGCCTTTTGGAAATAGTTGTTATATTCCACTTTGCTTACCTGTCTAAAACAAAGAAATCTCAGGAAGTTAATGGTAAACAACTTAGCCTAGCCTTTTGGATTCTGTTCTTGGGAATACACTACAGCTGTAGCTGCATATGCTAGATATACTATTACCATTTAAATATAATGCTGCCTGGCTTGTGGTCTGAGATTCCTGGGATTTTATTCTTTTTTATTTGAAGTGAATACTAATTGAGAAAGTTACACATTTATATAGCTCCTGAAGAGTAACACCCACCTCACCTATCTCTCTATTGTAAATTAATATGTAGCAGATGGTGAGCTGAGATAGTTTGACAGCCGACTTACACTACCATCATTTTAACCTCTTTCTGAAAAAAAAAAAAAAAAAAAAATCCCATTAGCTTTTCTGCTGTTGGGCTCTTAACCCCCCAAAGTATCCTTAGTTATCATATCATGGGATTTTCTGCTATGCCAACGAAGAAAATAATTAAAGATACCCTCTTCCATTTAAACGCTTGTTCTAATTTTACTGGGCATATCTTTTCCTCTTAACTTCTCCAATAATTTCAATTTAAATCTTCATTTAGAATGAGATTTTTCTTCCAAGGGGGATTTTTTTTATCTTCAGGGACAACTTAGTGCACTGCAGAAGCAAACACAGAAGCCCTTCCATATATTATGATTAATGTGGTGTAAGGAGCTCCCCTTGCTAGAAATGCAGAATCAAAGGAAGCAGAGCCCATAAGTAGAATTTAAATTCAATACACATTGGAATCTCATGGTTCAATTCAAAGTGGCTCTGAAGAAAGTAATTAGACACTTACCAAGCCTTTCCATAAGAAACAACTTTCTCTAAGACTGGCCTTCTCAACGTCTTTGTTCTAAGTATTCAGTTACATTTTTTCCTTTCACGCTTTCTGATAAAGGAGTATGTTTTGAAGCTTTGGGAATTTATGTTAAGAGCTTTAATTTTAAGTATCCTTTAAAATAAATGGGTTAATTGAATGTTTTATTTTGATTGGCTCACAGAAGTATTTTATTTATTGCAGAGTAGAAATTCATAGATTTGCACGAGCACATAGCACATATTTAGAACTCTTCAGGACAGGCTGAAACAAGATATGATTCAGTTTTGTAGTACTGTTCACTTGTATAGATTTTTGGAAGTCAATGAGAAAATTCTCAGTGACTCTGGAAATAACATCTGGCTTGGAAGTCTCAGTTTTACAAGATAACATGTCCTGTAACTTGACCATGTAAGACTGACTTCTTAGCCCAATATTTTAACTAAAGCCTCCAAAAGGTTGCCTTAACTCTTCCACATTTTACAGCAAACTGGATCAAAACTTCACTTGTGAAACGGTGTGATTTTCATTCATATTTCATACAGTATGAGAACAGGAATGGGTCACCAGTCCATAACCAAAGACACATACAAATTGCCAGCTTCATCATTTAGCCCATCTCCACAGCTTTTACTATCTTTAGCAGTTTTCACACATGTACACACACAGTACTTTCTCTCTCTTTCTCACAAATATTTATAAAAAGCACATGCTGACTGGCACATACACAGGGATAAGGAATTAACATTTAAAAATAACTCCAACTCTTTTTGTGGAGCATTGTTTTAGATTTCTCTTTTCCTTTCTATTTTTTTGAGTGGACATAAAAGGTCTCTGCTCTTATGTCTGATGCCTGGAAATCGGGGATGTTTCAAGCTCTTTCTCCGTCAGCATCATGTACAGCAGGACAATGTGATCCATTTTCATTATTTTTGTACTGCCATGTGGATTACTGAGTATCTTTTTCTCTGGATAGATATTCAGTCAAGGAAAGGAAACAGAAGCTACAAATTGCATTCACAGGGCACCAAAACCAGATCCAAATCTTATAAATTGCATGAAGATATTGCAACTGCCATTCCCAACCAAGCATTGCAAAGGCATAGATGAGAGCAGCTGGCTTGGGAACAGGAGTGACACAGAGTAGTCGTGAGCCTCAAATTGGGAAGGATGAATTTTACCTCACCAGTCCCTTTACACAGCCATTACACAGAACCCGATTACTCTGGCTTCATGTGAGTGCAGAGGATTGAATTTCACGTAGAGAGTCAGAAATACAAATAAACATTTTATTAAATAATTAGAGTCCATAATTGTGGATTACCTTTCATTTATATTAGAGGAAGGCTCAGTATTGTTAGATCCCCAGAATGTTGTTTGGCATCATCACATCTGATTTCTAACTGACATTTCAGGATTGTTTGTTCTCTTTCCTTCCAGATTTTTTTTTTCTATTTAAATTGATTCCAGGTATCAGAAATATAATTAATTTCTCCTCAGCATATATTGAGATAGCAGGCTAAAATAGCAGACTTAGCACAATTTAATTTTGTTTCCAATAAAAAATACTTTACTTTTTAAACTTTTAATTTTAATACTTTCTCTTCACAAGTCTGAGTGGTAACCAAAACATTTTTTAGTTGTTTCCTCAATTTTATATACCATAGAGAATGTCAGTAATGTCCCTTAACACACAGTCAAGTAACATAATAAATCCCCCATCATATTTCAGTATAGCAATGTCAGCAGGAGGCTTAAATATGACTTTGAAATGCTTTCAGCCTCTTGTTTTTATTAAGGGAAATAGGTCATGAGTTTTAATAACACTTAAAGTACTTGTGGCTGATTTAAACTTTATTCCTTATTTGAAAAGCTTAATTTGGATCTTGATTAAAATTTTAGATGAAGCCCTCTTTAAAGATTTCGAGCTGCCATCCTTCATACAGGTCTGGCATTATAAGTGACCAGGAGCAGGAGCAGTAACTCAGCTACTCTTGGGGAGAGAGTGGAAAGATCTGACCAGATCTCAGAAAAATTGTCCATGGTCAAACCTCTTCAAGATTTCCTGGCTGGAGGGGAAGACAGTGAGTTGTCTCTTGCTGATACCACAGGCTTGTGCACTGCAAGCTGGCAAAAGCAATTAAAAAGAGACAAAAAGTCTATTATGACTCTATCTATTGTGGTTAAGACCTACACAATTTCTCAAGCATTTGAGCAAAATCTTGAATCTCAAAAATAGATCAAAGAATCCAAATAAGTTTCCCAATCCCACTGCTAAAATTCTAGAATAAAGAGTATGTACCATTTTTGGTACGACAAAAATGACAATATGCTATTATTGGTCTACTTTCAATTTATGTTGTAATAAATTGCTAAAACAATGATACCTGAAGCGACACTAATATCACCACGTTGGTTTCTTTTTTTTTTTTTTCCCCCTAATTAACCGTGGTCGTTATTCAGAGCTACATTAATTGCAGCTACATGAAAAGAACAAAGTTCTCATAAGGGTAAATTAGATATCAACAACACTGTCCTCATCATTGCTAAAATGCATTAGACAAGTATGTGTAGAATTCAGATATAGTAAGAATAGAAGTGCTCAGTGAAAGGTTTTGGTCTGGACTTTTCTGTGACAAGCCAACTTTGAATCACCCCTTTTGTGCTTTTCTGTTTTTGTTGGAAAAAAAAAA
>JACDJE010000335.1:871791-899141 GCA_016647715.1 Pavo muticus
AAAAAAAAAAAAAAAAAAAAAAAGTTTGCCCTGTGCTATCTTTAATATTTGCAATGATATAAAATTGTCATTCCTTCTCTGAAGTAAATTAATTTTAAAATATTTATCTATCTGCTCGATTCAGATAGGGAAAAGAAAAAGTTAATTTCTCCTCCCTCAGAATAGTAAATTTATTCCAGAACAAAACTACAAGTTCAGAAAACGTGACAGAAATGAAATTTCTGTAGGCAGATAATGCTGGTAGAATCAGCTCTGCAGATTTCTACTGTCTTCAGTTTTGGCAGGATGCCTATTGAAATGAAATCTAAAGAATAAAACAGTTTTCATGATCAGAACAAGGAGGATTTCACTATGATGTTGTAAAAGGTTAGGAAAAATTTGCATTAATTGTTTTATTATTTTTCTACTAAAAATGGAATATTAGAAAACCAATCAGACCAAAACCTAGGTGAGAAGTTCAGATAAATTTTTCCCCAACTTTCCTCAGTGCAATGTTTAACACAAATTTTTTATTATTTTTCTTCTTTTTTTTTGAGAAACTTTTTATAAGTACTTGCAAAAAATTGCATTTCAGTTCTTCATATTTTCATACATTACACAGCAAATTTTAATACATTTCCATGACTGTTAATATAAAGAACAGATATCATATATGCCATTTAAATAAGAAAAGAAAATCTAACGCAGAATTTTCCATTTCTTTGATTTTATTTATCTATTTATTTATTTATATATATTTTAACTGAACACCACCACTGGAATTTCAAATGTTATTTTTTCCTTGGTTATGAAATACACTACAGAAAATATGTACGTAATTTAGAAATTGAATTCATCTGTAGATATGATCATGTGGCAAAATGTGAAAGAAGAATGGACCACTTTGGTATGTCTGTCTGAATTGATAGGACTCTGCTTCATTATGAATTAGGGGTTCTGCGCATACATGTTACCTATGACAGTTATATGGCATGCTATGCATTAGAATATATACATACAGTATTGATTTGCTCTAAGATTTTTTTCTTCCCTATTTTTTTTTATGGGAGAAGTGCTGCTTTCAAATGCATTTTTTATTACATTCCAAAATTTCATATGTTGCTTTTTTTTTTTTTCTCCTGGAAGTTAGAATTGTTTCCCGTGTACATAATTTCATGAGTAATTTTTCTTCAGAAGCTGCCAGAAAGTACATTCTAATTTTATTTATTAAAAATAGTCACCTCTTATGATAAAGCTGTTTTTGGACAAGGCTGCACAGATTTTTTCTAGGAGCAGCTCACTCATGTTAACAATGGCATTGGTTTTAGAGAATAATTCAGAATGAATCATGAAATTATTAATGATTTGCTAGATGAAAACATCAAAATAGATTTTTTTTGAAACTCACAACTTTTATTTTATTTTAAATTTCTTTACCATGCATTGAGCTTGTGAGCAGAAAGCATTAGGAGGACTTTTTATCTTGATTAAAGATTGACATGCATAACTCTTCGTGCACCGAAATCAAAATATGCCCCTTAGAGCAATGGCACTCGACCTTTAACAACTCAAGAGCCAGTTAAAATCACAAAGAGGCACACAAGTCAAAAATACAGAAATGTGTGTGACAATCTTATTAAAAAATATGAAGGAATGCATTCATCAAAAACAGTTAAGAAAATCCAAAGGCACTCTTCAGTTTGTGTCTTTGGGCAAAGTAATTGAATAGATTGTATGTTTTTACAAGAAGAAAAAAAAGAAACTTTACATACGTAAATGGAAGGGAATGGTGAAAGATGTCATCCAACAAGTTTGCAGAATAGCTGAAAAGAAACAGAACTGAGCCAGTATGTCACACTCAGACCCATGATAAAAGCTCTATACAGGCCTCTGAAGGATAAATTCAATAGGTTGAGTTCCGCTGCCATTAAATACTGTAGGTGCTGAGGTTTTCATTTTCCTTTAGCGTTCCTTTTAAAGTTATTCATTATGTGGATACTAACTAACATTTTTAATGCAGATTCTGCTTTTGACAAAGTTTTTTGCAACTAAGACAGCCTTTCCATCACTGAATGCGTATTTGGTTGCAAAAACAGGCAGAAGTCTCTTCTCTGAATATATTCAGTTATCTAACCTGAAAATCTCTGCTGCATATGCTGCATTTGTTCCGTGAAATGAATACCTACTTGATTTTCAGAATAAAACTGAACAAAGACTGAATTAAGAATTGCAATAGCAATCCACAGTAGAAATGAAATTCTTCATATGTGTGCTACTGCTGCTGCAGGCTGCTTCACCAGGGTGTCAGTTCTGAAGCCCAGAGCCAAATTCAGCCTTTTGCTACTTCCTTTCAGACCTCTTGAACTCTAAGGGGTTATGGAGGGTAATGAATTTGGTTTTTACTTATTATGAAGCCGTCTAATGCAAGATGCACGGTGAAGAAGTGCCGACCATGAAATGTAAATGCTGAAAAATGACTCTGTTTAACTCCTTGTTGCTTTACAATGCTATGGACAAAAACTGGACCTGACATTTCTCTTTGATCTGGTTTACCAATCTCACTCTCCTGCTATCAGCAGCATGTGACAGCTGCAGACATTAGCTAGGGAAGAGGGAATAGGGAAGAAAGAAATGTAATCCTCTCCGTGGCCTTCACTGGAGAATAGTGAATCAGAGCCAGACGCTACACTTTGGACAGGACTTGAAAAAACAATGTTCTTCTCCTGGAAAATGTCACACATACCAGAATTTTGGGGAACACAGTCGAATGGGATAATTGCTTTGCAAAATGAAGAAATAAGAACAAAAAGACAGATGCCAAAACCAAAAAAGTGGAGGCCACTTGAATCTATGCTGAAGATGAGATGTTCTATTTCACTGTGATTACGTAATGCAAATTAGAATGTGCATCTTGCTCATCAGTGTGTCTTCCTTTGAATTTTGCCGTGTTTTTGGTCTCAATAGCAGCAAAGAGGAACAAGGACAGTGAAAGGGATGGAACAACTTACAAGTGAATAAAGATAGTGTTCCCTTCAGTTTTGAAAAGAGATAGCAAAAATGGAAAATGATAGGTATTAATAAAATTGTAAGTAATTAGAGATGATTGAAGAAGAAACAGCTTACGGTATTTCTCACAGTACAAGACTTGGAAGGCACCTGAAGAAATAATCAGCAAATTTAAACCACATACACAAAAAAGATAACTTTGTAACTCTAGTGAATTAAGATAAGAGTGAACAAACCTGAGGAAGATTAGCCCAATCATGCTAGAAACTGTCTCACCTTTCATGTTTTTCTGTATTTCTGCTTCCACATGTGCCCTGAATTCTCTGCCATCTGGTTGATCATTATGGTGGTTCTGACATTCCTATTGTGGGTTACTCTAATGCATGAGTATCCAACCTTTTGGCTTGCCTGGGACTCATTTTTGAATAAAAATGGTCTGAGGCCCCATATACGTAGTTTGCTCCAAAAGTAATGCCTCCTATTTATTTCCATGGAAATGACAACAGGTACAAAGAGCACAGTAACACTGTTTGACAGAGAAAATTCTCAGCTATGAAACACAGTTTGTCAACATAGTCACCACCATTAGCTATGCATTTTCACTAGTGATTAACAAGAGCCTGCATGCCGCACTCATAACAATCTGTACCACTGAAGGTGACCCACTGTCACCACTGCTGAGACACACCATCCACAGTCTCACTGTGCTCACATTCACTGTTTGTTCTTCATAAACATTCAGCTAGCATCAGTGAGTATTAACAGGTGCCATTTTTTCTAAATGGAGGAATTCAGTGGCACACCTTTGCTTTATACACACTTCCACGTCAGATGCCATTGTGTCAGTCTGCCCCTCTGCTGCCATCTGCCACACCACAACAAAATAAAATGGAATACTGGTGGAAAGGTTCAACCTCTACTGCTGTACCACCAACGTCTATCTCTGATAGGCCAACATAATAAAATAAGAGGCATTACTTTCAGAGCAGCCCTCACAAAATATACAATACCATTAATATATAAGTAACAAAACAATTTAATTTTAAATATTTTTCTTAAAAGATTATCTAAGGGATGGAACACCTCTCCTATGACTGAAAGAGCTGGGGCTGTTCTGTCTGGAGAAGTTTCTGGGGAGATCTGATCATAGCTTTTCAGTATCTGAAAGGGTGCTGTAAGAAGGAAGGGACAGACTCTTTACCATGGTCTACAGTGACAAGAAAAGGGGAAATTGTTTCAAACTTACTGAGGGTAGATTTGGATTGGTTATAAGGAAAATGTCTTCTACAGTCACTGTGGTGAGACACTGAAACAGGTTGCCCAAAGAGGTGGTGGATGCCCCATCCCTGGAGACATTCAAGGCCAGGCTGGACCAGACCCTGAGCAACCTGATGTAGCTGTGGATGTCCCTGTTCATTGCAGGGGAGTTGGACTAGATGGCCTTCAAAGGTCCTTTCCAACTCTAAGGATTCTATGATTCAGTGATTCTGTTTTCAAACTCCTTTTTTCAAAGCAGAAAGCACGGCTCTGTATTCTTCACTGTTCAGAGCACTGCGTTTAGCCAATGTATCAAAATGCATATAATTATTTGCCATCACTTGAGTCAGCACTGCACAGCATTGCCCTCCCTGTGCCTTGCTTTCAGTAGACACAGCCTCAATAGCATACTGATGGTTTGACTGATGCTGAGCAAAGGATGCATGCCTGGGACCACTCTGTGATGAAGAGTCCCCACCTTTAAATCGAGGGGAGTGGGTGGGTCACACTGCAAACTGTGCTGCGCTGCATGTGGCCCACACGTTGCAGGTTGGGCATGCCTGCTCTAATCCAACATGCTTTCTTGTGAAGGTTTGCTTGTGTTAATTGTTCAAGACAAGGAATACAAAAGCTAGCAGTAAACATTGCTCACTGTTTTAACTTAGACATTATCTTATATATTTATCTTATATATATATATACATATGTTATATTTAATTTTAAAAATGCTTGTTTCTGTATGCATCCTTTTGCTCCTCTGACTGCCTCATGACATTGTTATTTTCAGTGCAGAACATTGCATCATAGAATCATAGAATGTCTTGGCCTGGAAGGGCCCTCAAAGCCCACCCAACCCCACCCCCTACCATGGGCAGGGCTGCCCCCCGCCAGCTAAGCTGCCCAAGGCCCCATCCAACCTGGCGTTGAGCACCTCCAGGGATGGGGCACCACAGCTTCTCTGGGCAGCTGTCCCAGCACCTCACCACCCTCTGAGGAAAGAATTTCCTTCTATTATCTAATATAAATATCTCCTCTTCTAGTTTAAAGCCATTCCCCCTTGTCCTATTGCTATCTACCCATGTTAAAGTCAATCCCAATACTGCAATTTGTTTACCTCATGCCAGTATATTTTTTTCTGTTATTCCTTATTTTTATTTTACTTAAATTGTAGAACATTTCAAACTATCAACATAATTAAAACAATACTTAGCATTTTAAGTTATGATTTCCTTTCTTTATTGTGCCATAATATCTAGCATATCAGTATATTAGTATTATTTACTGAAGTGAGGACTTATATTTGGTTAGCTGCTGAATCAAGGAGAAATAGAAACAGCAAGCTTCTTGCTGTTGAGACTATTGAATACAGTAGCTTCTAGTGAACTTGGTAATAAAGGTAATGGAAAAGACTGAGGTACTGTTAAGGCTAATAGGAATCCTAGGTCCCTGAGATCTCTGTGAAAATCTAAAGAAAACTCTGTCCTTCATGGAGGAGGACCAAGTTAGGGAACGTTTAAATAAACTGAACTATAACCAAGTCTATTCCAGCCACAAATGCCAAGGGAGCTGTCTGATGTCATTTTGAGACCACTTTTGATTATCTTTGAAAGGTCATGATGACTGGGAATTTCCTGATGACTAGAAGAAAGAAAATGTCATCCCTGTCTTCAAGAAGAGCAAGAAAGAGGGTCCAGAGAACTACTGAAGTTAGCCTCACTGATTGCATGCAGTATGATGCAGGGAAGAATCTATCCAAGAAGGTATTTTTGAACACATGAAGGACAAGAGATGACTGGGTGTACTCAGGATTGGTTTAGAAAGGGGAAATCATACTTGACCAATTTGATAGCCTTCTATAAGATGACTGACTTGGGTGAGGGGAGAGTGGTTGGTGTTGTCTTGACTTCAGTAAGACTTCCAGCTGTCCGCTATGAATTTCTCATTGACAACCTGATGAGTCACAGCTATATTAAAAGGACAGTGAGGTGGATGGAGAACATTTTGAACCGCTGCACCTGAAGAATTGCGATCAGGAGAATGAAGTCCAGCTGGAAGTCAGTCATAACTGTTGTAATTCATGGGCTGGTAATTGAGTCATTATGGTTTAACATCTTCATTAAAGATTTCAGTGATGGGACAGAATGCACCCTCAGATTTGCATACAAGAAGTGATTGATAAGCCAGACGACTACGCTCCCATTAAGTGAGATCTAGAGAAGTTAATAGAACTGGGCCAACAGGAATCTCCTAAAGTTAAGTCAAGAGAAATAACAAGTCTTGCTCTAGAAAGGAAGAAGCCCCAGGCACACATCCCATTCAGTCTGGGAGCTGACTAACTGGAAAGCAGCTTTGTAGAAAAGACTCTGGGCTCCTGGTGAACCAAATGAAACATGGGCCAGCAACGTGCCCTTGCAGCAAACGTGTCTAGCAACACCCAGACTGCATTAGAAAGAGTTTCATCATCAGGTGAAGAATAGTGATTCTTCTTTTCTACTCAGCCATGATGAGAGCACATCAAGAGTGGTGTACCATGATCTGGGCTGCCCAGTATATGAGAGAAATGGACATGCCAGGGAAAAAGCCAGTGAAAGGCCACAGAGATACTGAAGGTATTGTAGTATTTAACAAATGAAAAAAGACTGAGAGAGCTGAAATCATTTAGGTTACTAAAAGGAAGGCTCAAGGGCAAATCTTACCATAGTGTGAGAGAAGTGAGAACAGAAAATGGAGCCAGACTCTTCTCAATGATATCCAATAAAAATATGAAAGGAAATGGGCTCAAAATGAAACTCAGGAAATTCTGCTTAAACATAAGAAGAAAAAAATTGCTTTAAGAGTGTTTGTTCACTGGAATAGGTTGCTATGAGTGTCTGTGGAGTCTGTGTCTGTGAAGTTATTCAAAATACAACTGGTCAGTATCCTGAACAACCTGTTCTATTTGACTCTGCCTTGAGTAGAGAATTGAACTAGATGGCCTCCAGAGGTCCTTTCTCATCTTACTAGTTTTGTGATGCTGCAAGAACATTTAGCAATGTCCACTTGAGAGGCAGAACCAACAAAACGTTACATACAACTAAGAGCATATCTGTGCTAAGCAATAGAGTCTCATACATGGAAGGGAAGATCAGAAACCATGACAGGATATCTGTACAATAACAAGATTTCTGCTTGATGCTGCACTGTACTGTATGAATGTATATCTATGATCTGTCTTACAGAGATATAACTTAACAGATTTCAAACTTCAAAAAAATGTCAGTGGAGGATTGTTTTTGAGTAGACTGCATCTACTAAAGATTTCAAGCCTAATAATATTCAAAACTTTAATTTAGAAGTAAATACAGACCTGCAGTTGACAAAATCTGGGAGGATTGAGAGAGAGATTAACAGTGTTGGCAGCTAGGTGGACAAATCCTGATACATTTGTTAAAAAGATGCATTTATAGGAAAAAAAAAGAAAAAGAAAAAAAAAACACCACAAAATTACATGCTAAGGAGTACTCTGTGTAGCTACAGTATAGAGAATTGCATTCTGAGAAGCAATTGATTCTGACAGTGCAATATTTGAATGGTGATGTTAATACAAAATCTATGCTCCTTGGAAATGAGAACAGGGAAGTAATGAACAAATATGTAGATATGTACATGTGCTTATTTTTAATATCCACATTTTAAAGGATGCCCAAAATTGAAGAAAAGAACCACACCAATTATTTGAGGCCCAGGAGGAGGCATTTTACTGCACAAAAACATAAAGATCATTCTGTTTATCATATTAAAAATGTCAGAGGTGATTTGATCTCACATTAAAAGTAGTGTCGAGAGAGAGTACAGGGAACTAAAGGCTCTTTAATCTAGTAGAGAGAAGCATAATTAGAACCAATGTCTGGAGGCTGAGGCAAGTCAGAGTCATCTGAGAAATCAAGTATACAATTTTACAGTAGGTCTGAGAAGCCCTTAATACATATTACTGAGGTAAAGTGATATCTTTTCCTTCTCATGGTGTCTTCAGTTCAGGGCTGGTTGTTTCTTTGGAATAGGTGGTACTCCAAGGTATTGTGGTGCATATAGTGAAAACAAGATGAAAAACAGGCTTCCTATCAGTCAGCAGGTCAGTTTGACTTGACTGATAAGGGATGCCCTACAATTGAGATCTATGCCACCACAACTGTGGAATGAAATGCTCTGCTCTGTTACTGACTATTTGAATTTCTTTTAAGATGAACTGAATGGCAGATCACAATAATTGGTTTTGGCCTTAAAATCTGTGCTTTACATTAGAGAGCTCTTTACTATGCATTTCTAACCTTTGCTATTCCGCCCTGTCCTGCCCAAGCAGCTGCAAGGCCATCAGCTCTGATGGGCTGATATATTTGTCTGCAAATAACAAACACTGTATGTGTAAAATGTTAACAGTATACTAAATAAGGTATAAACTGAACTTGCATGGAATTGAAGGAACAATTTCAAGGCACCTTAGTTAGACTAGCATTTAGCGCTTGTGTCATGAATCCATCTTAATGCAAGGTATCAACAAGTTAACATTTTGTAACATAAATACTGGCAGAGAATCCCTTCGTTCTCCTCAACTTCTTACATTTTCATGAGCTCAGTAAGCTGAAACAATAATCTTAAGAGTAAGGAAAAACAAGACTAAATTACAAGTTGCAGAGGCTATTGTCAATTTTACAAATCCAACAATAGCCTGCAGGGTTCCAGGTTTGTTTCTAGCTGCTCAGGAAGCTTGTGTGATTTGCTCACACATTTTTCTTATACCCCAGAGCTGTGCATCTGCTGGAGTCAGGGATCTAATATTCTCTTTGAACTTCCTTAGCATCCAAGTGCATGCTGTGATCCATAATTAGTGCACGCACATACATACACACACGCTAGCTATATTGACTCCTAAATGTCATAAGTTTTGCTGTGTCCAACACCTGATTTAGGCATTGTACAAGAATACAACTCTTGCCCTAACCTTGACATTGAAAGTCTGCAGACGTGTAGAAAGCACAGTATTTTTGTATTTCAGACGTGTACTACTTTATGATACAGTTTTCCAGATGTGATGCAGTATTTAGGAGGCAACTGAAAATGGCACAGAAAACCAAACTGTCAGTATAGTTTCCACTGTGTTCTTTTTGCCAGGCCATTACTTCAAAGTTAGGATTTTTCTTTTACCCTTCTCTGTGCTTGTTGAGCAATATCCCTGCTAATATCCCTGGAGGACGAAGGTGCCTTATCTGTCCATAGGGCAGCATGGCTAAGATGTTATCAAATATGTATCACTTCTGGAGGGAGGTGTCTGAAGCCAGAGGGCAGCTTTTTTTCTAAACACACTTCGACGCTGCAGTCTGTAGGATATGCAGATAGGTCTGACAAGTTGTTCCATTTGTGAGTAGTCTTTCTAGAGACATGAATGAGGATGTAGAAGTGTATCTAAAAAAAAAACTGGATTAAACATGCCAAATTCTATGGCAAAGTGCCCATTAACATTGGAAACAGTGAAGTCTTGGTACTCCACTGTGAACACTTAATAGGTTTATTATGAAAGAACAACACTTGTTGAGTCATTGTTTGCAATTAGGAGCACTCTAATTTCTGTTAATGATAGTGATTCACATAAACCTGTGCTCATTTTACAGTAACGAGCAAGAGGTTAACTCATATTCTTGAGACATCCAATCTGTTTTAATGGCAGTAAATAAAGAATAGTGGGAGGGGAAGAAGCAGATACGTTAAGGGGTACTGGTAAAGGTTGCATCGTTGAGTACAAGTAGTAATGTAGAGATATCATTCCTGTGTTTACTTTTTGAGCCTTAGCCTCCCAGTTACTGGAAGAATTGTTACGTTCAGTCACACAGTTATATTCAGTGACACAGTTATGGAACCATGGAGTTATTGTTTGGGATATTCCAACAGCTATGCATGAAACTTTGCAACATTATTCAGAGGCTGAAGAGGGACTTCTGTTAATGGGTTATGTTGATACTGTCATGAAAGTACAAATTAATTAACATCCATGATAGATTATTAGCTGCATAATATACTAACTAACTGAAATCAAAATAGCTTTCAAGGCTAAGGTTTTTCTGATACCATGCAAGCAATGCAAATAAAGTGCCAGAATACACAAATGAAAAGAAACATATTTTAATCTGAAGTCATGTAGGCCACCTCATAACCTGGAGAAAAATTATAGCGTGTCTTAGTGATTTTTTTGAGAGTTATTAAGCAAAAAGGTATACTCTTCCGTTTTATCATATACTCAAAGTACCAAGTGATCTTCTTTCAGGAAGACCTGTAGTTTGGCCAGAGTGAGACTTAGTAGTAGGTGGAGGAGTATGTCTCGTGAGGTTCCCATTGGGCACAGCAACAGGTATGGCATGGAACCAAGCTGTATAACAGGGAATAGGTACAGTTCAATATGGCCTCCAGAGCAGGGGGATTTAAACTCATCACCTGAAAATTATTTCTTCTCCTCTACTCCATTGCATTACTGATCAACTCAAGCTGGTTTTGAGGAACTCTTATGTCTAAAATGTGGATTAAAAGTAGGTGATTTTGGTGTTTTCTGAATGATTGTAAAACAATCATTTATCCCTCCAAGCTCTACTATGAAACAAAGAAAATGAATATATTGCAATAAATACTAACATTTTCTTCCTTTCCTTCTATCACATGCGGGTTATTTCAGTTTCCTTAGAAAAACAAACATGAAGCTATTTTCAATCAGAAGTTACATGCATGTGACTCTGCATCTGTATCTCTGTATTTTTTCTACAGACCTTTACAAAGTAGACAATGTGGATGCCTTTCGCTCTCTACCCAGTTAGAACATACCATAAAGCTAAAACCAGATCTGTCAAAGGAACCACAGCCATTTCCTGCTTTATTTCATTCAGAGAACCAGATGAAAATTTCCTTTACAAATATAGTACATTTGGGCCTTCAGCTATAGTGAACTACCACTGGAGAATGATAGTTTATCATTCACAGCAGTGAAAAAGGAGGTCATACAGGGATCACGTCTCCAATGACATAAACATGAGACTTTTCTCACAAGCTGTCAAACTTCAATTGTTGGTGAGATCTGTTGTGTCAGTGTTTCATAATAATTGCTTCTAAGTCTTGTTAAAGGTCTAAAACAAATTACCTGAGTGACATGCTTTTGGCACCAGAGAAAGAATGGTGTGGGGAATACACATTGCATAACAGACTTGCCTATTAAGATTTTGTTTGAGTTTATTGCAGCCATTTCACTATTATTTCCCATTATTTGAAATACCATAATAAGAGTTGCAAGTTGTCTCATGCTCACAGGGAAGCATTTGTTCCCTGGATAATAGGCTAGCTGGCCAACATACGCTCATTCAAAACAATAGATGTCTTTTTAAGAAGAGGTGTTCTGAACAAACTGAAAAAGTTAATCCTTTCGG
Organism: Pavo muticus; assembly: GCA_016647715.1. Lineage (NCBI taxonomy): Eukaryota > Metazoa > Chordata > Aves > Galliformes > Phasianidae > Pavo > Pavo muticus. Next base: position 883,473 of record JACDJE010000335.1, read on the forward strand.
TTATGAAGGCATTTCTTTAGAATTAAAAAGTAATATTGACTGTCATTGCATTGTAACAGACACTGCTTCTTTTAAATCTCATGCAGTAAATGGTTGGCAGGTTATATATACTAATGGAAATCAACAGCAATCCTATACTAATCTACAGAAATTCTCTTACATGTAAAAATGTATAAAAGAATATATATATACATTTTATATATATAAATATACTTCCTTGTTAACAGCTGAAGAGAAAGTGAAATAACTTACTGCTTGCAAATGCTGCTCCTGTTTGATTATCAATACTGAGACTTACATTGTTTTTGTTCTTGTTTTTTGTTTTAATATTGACCAAGCATGCAAACAAAAATCCCAGTGAATGAAGAATGGGACCAGCCCATCTCCTTTTTTTCTCTCATAAGCATATTTCATAACGGAGGTCAGATGGGTGAGCACACATCTTGCAAAACTTACAATATCAACAAGGAGTTAATTTATGTATAAAATAACTCACTGGCAGATGAGGGACAAATACTTGGTTACATGTTTGTGACTATCATTTTGTTAGACTTTTATTTAAAAAGTAAACAAACAGCCCAAATCCCTCTCTGCTTGCAGGACCACGTCTATTTTTCAGGCACAAACTGCTTTTTGGATTTGATAAACAGGACACATCAACTAACAATTTAAAACTCCAAAGCCATAGTAATAGATATGTGGCTTTTTCCCAGAGGCTTCAAGTTAAAATGCTACAAGCACTGCAGAATGGCAGCTAAACACATGTCCCTGGGGCTCTGCATGGCTTCATTCTGCACAATGATGGAAATGTGGAAAACACGTTGAATGCAGATTTGGATATTTCCACCAAACTGCAAAAGCCAAGAGGATTTTGTTGGATATGTCAGAGGATCAGACTCTCATTGCTTGGGTTAAAGCAAAAAGTTACTGTGCTGAACTTCAATTTTCACCTTGTTCAGGACCCAAGAAAGTACTGCCAATTAAAAGCTCGCAAATATGACATTATTCTTAAGATCAGCATACTACATTGCACAAATCAATACACTTTCATTATAATTTTGTTGTTGTTGTTGTCTGAGAGGTTTTCTTTACACTCTCATGCTGCTTATTTTTTGAATTTTGTTTGTTTAAATGCCACCCCAGTGCATGAATTTGATTTGGTATTCTTCTTGCTTGGTCCTACAGAGTAGTGTGTGGTGCTGTTACTCATTCCTTTCAGTTTCAGAGGACTGAAGAATCACCATCCTGGTACTGTACTTCCACCCCAGCACAGCCGGGGCCTGGGACATGGAGGACTTGCACAGCACAAGGTTTTCTGAAGAGTACTCCTGGAAAGATGGAATCTCCCAGGAAAAGTAGTGGACATGCAAGAGGAAATTTTCCTTTTGATTACTGGTTATTACTTTAAGGATTCACATAGTCATGGAGTTGATGATTAGCAACTATGTAATTATTTCCTTAAAATTGCCTTTGCTGGGTACTGATAACAGTATAGAACGGAGGGCTGTTGCCCTGACAGAGGTTTGTATATGCAGCTTGCTTCTGCCTTTTGTAGCCTACTTTAAACAGCATAAAAGCTGTAGTGTGTAGGGACTGATTAGTATTCTAAAATAGTTTAAGAGTCCTCTGATGGGCCTCCTTCACATGTATTGTGTAAATCATGAATAACAGTGCCAAAGCAGACATAAATTAAGCCGTGTAAGTTAGCATATAATTAGCAAGTGCGGTTATATGGATCTCTCTCTGGTAATGTATTTTTAACTCAGTCAGCAGCAAAGATTCCAGAAGAGTCATCCCTGCTAGGTAAGGAACCCTGTTTCATTATGTGTTTGCTCAGTACAAGAAAAGTCCAGTGTGGTCTACATTCCACTGAGGATTCAGAGTATTATTGCAGAATAATGCTGATAATGCTAAAAAGTGATTGCCATTATTATGATGGTGACGTGTATGTGAAGTTTCACAAACAACTCTTCCCATAGTACTTGGCATCAGACCATCATTCTGCAAAAACAGTCATCCCACTCCATTTCCAAAATAAGACAAAGCCTTCACCTCTTGCTGAGAAAATACAGTCCTACAGAACTATATACCATTTATCACATATGGCTTGTCAAACCAAAGCAAGCACTCTTCTTCAACTGCCCACAAACTGACAGTGAGAAATATTGTTCTGTCATATTTTATTCTCCACATACATTCTAGAAACAACCCTATTTCAGATCTATTGTTCAGCTACAATCTGGACAGCCCAAACTACTCTTCCCACCCTCCAAAGTATATAGTGGCTGTAAAACCACAAAACAGCTCCCTGATTCACCTCCTAATGTAGACCAAATACCACACTGTAAGAACTCTATGGTACATGAGGAGTTTCATGCCTAATTACTGTGTTTGTGTCAGCAAAATTAGAGGCTCAGCCTAGAAAATTTGGCTCCATGTTGTTTCAGAACTTGATTTCATCCATATGTATTTTCCTTTTTTTGATTAGTAATATTTTTCAACTCAGGTCTAGATTTGGGGATCAAAATCATTCTTAATGCAATGAATTTTACTTGAACCTTTTTCATGTTCTAAAAATCTTAAAGTTGATTTTATCCATATAGTGACATATATCTTAGTTGGGAAATCCAAATTAAAGGTGTTTTNGTATTGATTTGCTCTAAGATTTTTTTCTTCCCTACCTTCTGAGTGAGCTGTTGGCATTTGGGCTGCAGGGGGTGCAAGAGCTCCATTGAAGCCTGTGGGGCTGAGTGCCTCGGCAGATCAGACCCCACATTGAATAGGCCTTTATCACCGCAAGAGAGCCCGGCTTCGCCGTGAATCCAGCCCTGTAAGAGGGGATCAAATCAGCATGCATCCTGACAGTGTAAGCTGCAATCTTAAACTCAAAGCTGTAAGTGAGATCTCAGAAAAGGGAGCAAGCTTGTATTCATCCTGTGAATCTCCCCCCAAGAATACAGCATGCCAAATCAGCAGAATTGCTTCTGTTGATCGCAGGAAGAGGTCTTTACCCTGGATGAGAATGCCAAACTAGTTTATTCTCCAAGCAAATGTAATCAAGGGAGAAATGCGGTGTGTTAGCTGCACAGAAAAGAATATATAGAAAGATACAGTAAAGGAAAGACTGTTGATGAGGATTTTTCCTAGCATTATAGATCCAGCTCATATTTTTTCTTGTCTGGGGAATCCTCTGAATGATGTGCCTCTCATTTATTTATTTATTTTCCCTCTGTGGTGTGCATTACTATCTCTACTCACTTATTTTTAAGCAGGAGTACACTTCATTTTTGAACTCAGTGTTTCAGCATGCCACTTAAGAGACTGCTCCATTTAAGTGATTGTCACTCAAATTAGTCCCATTGTTTCGTGATATATAGCTTTCTGTCCTGCCTGGATTAGCCAGCTCAGTGACAGTGACAAACATGCATTCGTTGTTGTTAGAGAGAGGATTCTCACATGGGAGAACACATGTACATCCAGTCGGGACACACACGTTTCCCACCAGAGAGAGGGAGAGTTTTAGCAAACTGGTATTTATTGCTTGTTCCTGCATGCATGTTTTGAGTGTTTGATGTCACAGCTCGACAACAGGAAATAAGGTATTGAAGGAACGTTCTGACATGTAAAGACGTTGCTCCTAAAGGATTAACAGAGCACCTCTGCAATTAAAGTATGAACTGATTATTTACAGCTTGGAATTTTCTAACACTGAAATTAGGGTTAAGCCTCAAAATAACAGGTACAAAAGGATCTAAATCTGCTCAGCCTGAGTTGGCAACACATAGAGGGAACTAAAGCCAACGGAAGCTGTGTGAGACACTTGGAAAAATCATTTTGTTCCCACAAGTGCAAAAGCATCGGGGAGAAAAGGAATTCAATAGTTTTATTCGATGATATATCAAATATATAGGAAGAATGTTTTAAAAAAAAAGCATTATTTTATTACATGTTTAAAAAAAAAGCAAGATTTTCCCAAGTACACATATGTAACAAAGCTGGTACTCTTATGAGGGAATATTGTAGTAATTTCCTTTAATACCTTCAAGCTNAATTATTTATAAATCTACAGTCTGTAAATCTGAAACAACTAAAAGGAGTTAAAGATTTTTTCTTTTTAAGTAGAAAACACATGTCCTCTGAAAAGTCCATTTGATCTTTTTTGATAAAGGTGATTTGTACGGAGCTTAAAGCCAGTACATTCCTCTAGCCTCAAAGCGGGCTAACAGAATGCCTGCAGCCTTTCTCAACCTTATCCAGCTGAGTAAAATTCAGAGTGTGTTTGCCTTGTTCAGACTTTATCGGTCATCCCATTCTTCTTATAAGGACCTGATAAAGAATAGGTTTTTGGAATAAAATTCTTATGGTGTTCTAGTAATGTCCTATTACGTTTTGCCTAGCACTGTGGCTGGCTCAAAGATAAGTGTTCCCTCTTGTGACTGCTGAGATTTTGGGTTTTGTCTTTATTCTAGGCTGAGCAGGGGGAGAGGGATCTGATCAAGTGTCTGTGGCAGTTCTATCAGTGTAGGTACTTCCAAATCTTTGACCTGAAATTAGAGTATTTTTGCCCTACATTTGCAAGGAACAGCCTTTCCTACAACAATCTGAAGGAATGATCAGACAGGCTGCTGAATATGAATTTGATCCTATTGACTTAAGTGACATGGGATATGACCATAGACCTTCTGTGATTTATATGGTACTGTAAGCTAAAATATCTTTTACAGAGTGATGGTCAGTGCAGTTCTCTGACAGCTAATTATGTGACTCTCATAATTTGGAAGTACTAAACAAGATTTCTGTCATAAACAACATCATAAATCTAGAATAATTCTAGTTTTATTGTAATGCAATACATGGAAGTTTGGATTTTCAGCTGAGGTTCCTTTGCATTTTTCCTTCTATGCATGCTAGTGAAGTGTACTGGCAGGGTCTAGGCCTACTGTAAAATGCTGTTTCTGCAATCATAAATGCTAGATTCTAGCAGTAAATTCATGGGAAACAAATAAATGAACAGAACCTGTAACTTTGTCAAATCAGCTGAGTTGAGGATGATGCCTGGTTTATAAAAATGATGAAACGTACATATATATATGTAGTTGTTTTTAATTAGGGAGCCAAAATTCATAAAAATTGCTAGTGCCAGACCTTTTGTTTTTTACTTGCCTTGTTTCACTGTGAAATCATGTGGACAATATGTTTTTTGCAAGCTAATTGAAAAGTCTCAAAATTTGGGTTAACTCTGGTTTAAATTCCACACTGTTACAAATAAAAATTTTAATTCATACAGTGATGATGCACCACAGTGTTTACCACATCAGCCAATCAGATGTTAGTAAACTTCTAGGCTAGATGAAGTCAGACATTGCAACTACAAGACGATTTCCTTTTCTGAATTGTGATCAGTATTTACTAGCCTTCTACAATGTTGCCTATGCTTGCTTGATCAGCATCTGCTTCTGAAGACCATTGGTTGTCCAGAAGGCCTTTTCAAAGGCAGATAATGCTCTTTTCAAATATAATTTGTATTGATCAGCAAAAAGAAAGTTTTTGGTGGTGCAGAGTGCAAAAGCCATTTATAGAGATTAAGGACAATGACATATCACTGTGGGTCACAGCGAGGTTGAATTAATATGGGCTAATGCATGTTCTACTTTTGAAAACAATAGACAAAAGTATTTGAGGATTTAAGTGATAGCATGCCTTCACTTGCAAAATACCTGCTATACCATCTCCAGGGAATTAGAGCTTTCTCCTTCAAAAATGAATTGCTTGTACCTAGTTTCTCATGTGACTGTTCATATTCTGTGTCCTATGAAACCTTAATATATTAACTTGACAGACTGTGGAATTTGATACAAACAAAACCAAACAAATAGAAATCTTAGGTGGGAGTGGGAAATAAAGAGAGATCATTGCAGTCAGAGCTTGTATGGAAAATACCTTGGATTTCCATTAAAAAATAAAAACTAACCAAACAAATGAAAAACAACTGCAGAAGAGTATTAAGCCAGAGCTAAACTTCCCTGACTTTCATAAACTTTACACTTGACACTTCTTCCTGCTTTTCTTTACTGAGAAATATGATGCACCTGAGTTTTGTCCAGAAATACAAAGATGGATTCTAAAAGTTGGTGTATCGTCCTGAATGAAAAAGAATGTTTTTTTTTTTTTTCTACAGAGTTTAATATGGGACTGACATTAAGAAGAATTAAGAGGACTTTATGCCATAGAACAGTTATGCTTCTAAAATAAGCAAGAAGGAGCTTCTAACTCAATGGCCTGCTGTTCTCTACATCTCTGCAGCAATAATAACTGTATTATATCTACAAAAAAAAAAAAGCATTTGGTTTCCTAGCAGGAGTTCTTCGCAAATGCCAAGATTGATAATGGAAATATGGCATGTACTTCCTATTAAAGTAAACAGCAGTGGCCTATATATTCAAGGACAAAATTCTGCTCCAAGTCTTTTGGTACTGTCAGTAACATATATTTTACTTAAATTAAACCTGTGTTTCTCCTGAGCTTTTTGTTGAAAAGTTTTTGGACTTGTGCAAGGCCTTTGATTGGAGAGGTACGGGTTTGAAGGATGGACTGTTCAGAGAGTAAAGTATTGGTTGGAAGGTCACAGCCAGATAATTGTGGTCAACGTCTTTATGTCCAGGTGGAGACTGGTCACAAGTGGTGTCCCCCAAGGGTCCATCCTGGGACCAGTGCTCTTCAACATCACAGAATCACAGGATCACAGAATGTCAGGGATTGGAAGGGACCTTGAAAGAACATCTAGTCCAGTCTCCCTGCCAGAGCAGGAAACATCTCTATCAATGATATAGATGATGGGATTGAGTGCGCACCCTCAACAAGTATGCAGATGACATCAAGCTGAGAGGTGCAGCGTACACAGTACAAGGAAGGGGTGCCCTCCAGAGGGACCTGGACAAGCTTGAGAAGTTGATCCATGTGAACCTAGTGAGGTACAATAAGGCTAAGTGCAAAGTGGTGCACTTGGTTTGGGGCAGCCCAGATGTGTATACAGACTCCGAGAAGAACTCCCTGAGAGCAGCCCTGCAGAGAAGGACTTGGGGATCCTGGTGGATGAACAGCTTGATGCAAGCTAGTGGTGTGTGTATTTGGCCTGAAAGGCCAACAGTATCCTGGGCTGCATCAACAAAGGGGTGGCCAGCAGGGAGAGGGAGGTTGGATGAGGCCTTGGGCAGCCTGATCTGAAGGGTGGCAACCCTGTCTATGGTAGAGGGGTTGGAACTAGATGATCTTTAAGATCCCTTTGAATCCAAGCCATTCTGTGATTCTTTGATTCCCAGGCATCCCTAATAGTCGTCGTAGAAAAGCCCATCCAGATGTCTGTGATATAAGGAAAATAAAAGCTGGAGAGCTGGTGATGTTTTGAATTTATTTGTTGTGTTCAAGGAAAACTATTCTGACCCCAAATTCAGAGTCACACAAGCACAGAAGGAGCCTGAGAAGGCTGAGTTCTTTCTAATGTGGCCAGAGATACGTGTGACATAAGATTGATAGAAATAGAAAATACACTAATTTTGCTTTCTCACCTTTCTGTACAGAAGCCAGGATTTTTTGTTGTTGTTGTTTGACCATGAGGCTTCCTATGAAAGCTTTCACTGTTTTAAATTCACTGAGCTGCTTTATCATATTTTTTTTCTTGAGTTTCCTGCATGTTTCCTGGAGGAGGCCACTGCCTGCAAATGTTTTATCAGTCTTCCTTTGTAATGCTGTTACATAATATATTTAATATGAAGGATCCTGTCAAAGTGAAACCTAAACTGGGTTAATCTGAGAGTTTATCTTGGATGATTGTTTTCTGCTGTCCAGAATAGGAGCTCTGAAGTTTCTTTGCCTTAAGACATGGTTTTTACTCCTGTTCCACATGTATGGCACATCTTCACTAGACTGTGTTTACAGCCTCACCCCTTTCATCAGATGTCAGATGATCCTTTGGTTGTAATAATTTTTTTGTAAGACATATTTGGTTAAATGAATTTCTGTGTGAATATATTATTCAGAATAGAAAATTTTCATGCAATTTAAGATATCTACTGTCATTTAAATGATTTTGAGATTATATCTGAGAAGAATCATTTAAACTCAGTACATGCATGTTACTCGTTTTTAAAAGTCCATAGTCTTTCTTTTTAACATCTTAGTGCCTTTGAAAGAGGTCTTCAACTTGCTCTGAGAGAAAAATCATCTTCCATTGGTATCAGTATTTGTTATATTAGTTTTTCAATGAAGGTTCTCTCCATTTTGCACATATCATAAATGACAATATTAAGCTCTATAACAAATGTTTTAACAGCTGAATATCTCATGTCAGTGAGAAAAGTATCAGCTGTCACCATGATTAATGAGCAAACTCCAGTGAAAGAAATAACATGAATACTTTACGTACAAAGAGGTATGGTAATACAGATATTTTGTTACCCATGTTTACAGATGAACAGAATATACTGCACACCCACATAACATGTGTTTATGGTTGACATAATTGAAGAAAATATGCCAAGAATTGTAGTTTTCATAAAAACAATAAATGTTGTTGAATATGTAGTACTAAATTAACTACAATTTAAGATTAAACATTTCAGATAAAAGAATCCTCAATCCTAAAAGAAATCATGGAAGAAGAAACTGGAAAAAAAAGGAGATCTGAAGACAGAAATTATGATCATTATTTTTACATTTATATGCTATTAAGGGATTTGGCAAAATAATGTGTTTTCGAGTGCTAGTTATTATTGCACACAAACAATTTTTACAATATAGACTGATGCTTTCTGTCTGGAGAAAATAAGGAAGAACAATTTGTTCACTGAAAGAGGCAAAAAGACAGCCAATATGTTTATTTTAATTTCAGAATTAAGTAAAAAAAAAAATATTAAAAAGTATATCTATGTTGTAGCACAGTTTAAGGTTTTATTTTTCTTAAAGCTTGACAGTATGGTAATCAAACCATATAAGAGACTCCTTGACATCATCACAATGAAATAAACCATTTAGAGCTTTTGAAAATTGAAAATCATTTTTCCTACAAGTATTCTCAGACCTTTTTATAGAACAGTTTAGCTGCTCAAGAATTAGTCTTATATTCTTCTCCTTTGTAGAATTTTCAGAGATTTCTGTCACAGTTCTTTGAGAATAACTTCCCATTAATTCTTCAATCCACCTTACCAGTTATAAGACAGAGGCAGCAGAAGCTGGTGTAACACCTCTCCATATACTAAGAGATGCTTCCTCTCTTCCTACAAACAAGCACACAAACAGAAACAGATAAAAGCTGAAGAACAGCAGGCATTTTTAGGCTCCCCAGCTATCCTTGTGACACGTGAGATTCAAAATCCTGCAATGTAGCGCCTATGTGTCTCATCGGCATTGAAAATTCCATTGTCCTGGAAGATTTGGTGTTCCAGCTGCTGCTCTTGTTATGGGCTTAACTTCTCAAGGTCAGAAGTTTTGTCTGAGAAATTGTATAGCAAGAAGCTGGCCACAGCACAGAAGCAAACCTGGCACTTGGCTGACGGCGACATGGCCTATCTCTGTCCATGCAATAAACATCACTGCATGCTGGAGATCTGGCCAGCTGGGCTCATTTTGCTGACTTTCTCAAGGACAACCTCAGCACTTTGTGTCTCAGGTTGCTTAGTACATTTTTGATCCTGCATGGGCATAACTGAAAAAAAAATGCTCATGGAGCACTTTCCCAGCCTATCTTTGGGGATGAGTTAAATGTTGCAGGTTGGCTTTTGGAAGGCTCTGGACTTCCATGGCATTGTCTTGAAATGAGCTGGAAGTGTCTCCTCTTTGTTCCTTCTTTTTTATCCAGATCTTTCAAATCAAAAAAAATGATTTCTGACATATAGACTACCAATGATATTGTAAAAGCTCCTTTGTTTACTCACATATTTTGGTGAACTACATCACTATTATGATACTGGAAAGGCAAGGTGAAGATTTACACTTACACATATTACAGGAGTAATTTAACTCCTTAAGTTTTGTACACACTTATAGAGAACACAGAAATCAGCAGTTTCCTAATCTTTTTTTTTGTTGTTGTTGTTGTTGAACTGTTTAATATCGTTATTATCTAGATAGTATGTTCTAAAAGGTATTTCTCTTGATTTATAGGCAGTACCTATTATTTAAATCTGAGCTTTTCATATTCACTTATTTGATTATAGGTAGAAATAATACTAATAAAGATGTCTCATTTTGTGGATATTGTAAACCATTCAGATAGTCACCCAGAAACTCTACTAATTATTAGTTATTCCCTGGATACAGAAGTAATTGTTCGTCCTCCTGCTGCTTTACACTTGTTGTCATTCAGGCACTTCTGCAACTGCTTGTAATAGAGCAGTTTCAGAAACAAGTGAAGTCTAAAAGAGTAGATGCTGAATCACAGATACATTTTATTCATATTCTTCTGCTCTGAAGCAGAGCTGCATTTGCAGTCAGTAGCTTCCCTGTTGTAGCCCATGCAGTGCAAGGCTTTCAAAAGCTGTTGTGTTCCCATGGCAATAGGAGTTGTTACTTTAGCAGAGAAACTCCATTGCAAGAAAATACCCTGATATACCAAGCTAGAAAAATAAATTCATCCTTCAAGAAAAGTTCAGAATCTCTTAATATGGCAGAGCTGATTATCTTTTACAGTTCTACTCTTTGTATAGAGTGTGCTTCTGTATGTGTAAACACAATTTATGGGCAGCATTGCAAAACTGCTCTTCTGGCATTGCTGAGAGTGCTGAGTCTTGTCCTGAAGAGCTGTGTGACTGATCTTATGGGAGGACAAGTAAGGAGGTGAAGGCATGATCTGCACATGCTCAGGCTTGTAGTATAGACAGGGTATGCATACTTTACCAGTCTGAAAGAGAGGATACTCAGTGGAGTTAGGCTGATGAGTGCATGAGCTTTGTAATGTCTGTGCAAGTAGATGTTTTCAGAGGTTGTGTTTGGGTGAGCCTTTCTAGGAAGAGCACAAAGTAAACCTGCATCAGTCCCACCAAATTCCATTCTTTGATAAAAACTGTAAGGATACTGACTTTTGGATGAACAATATTGCAAAATGTGTTCATTCTTCTGTGTATTCATTGTAGTCAGAAGAATGAGTCTTTTGAGCTCATTGTCAAAAGTGCATCAAGCATTTCTTTATTTTAGACATTCCATTACTATTTCTTTCCTTCTTTATGACAAACTTCACTCACACAAATTCCTCAGCTTTAAAGAATATATGCCACCTTACTCAGCTGTTTACTTACTTGCAAAGTTTCCTTAAGATCAGTGCAAGTTTTACATTAATTGCTTTTAGCAGATACTTTAGAATTGATTTTGATCTCAATGTTTTCTCACTAGCATTGTCAATGGCTTGCTCTTGCTGAGAACCAAGTATACCCTAAATTAGTATGCAGCTGTATGCAGGTATGCCCTATATTATTAATGTGACGAAGCAGTGTGGCTTCCTCACTTTGGATGATTAAGGTTGCAGACCTGTTGTATGAACTATGTGGAGTGCTTCTCCATAGTAGCATTACCTATGTATTTGGAGAAATCAAGCCATAATTCTTTTCCTGTGTACAGAGAACAAGCATGTTATACAAGGCTTTAAGTTCTCTATAAATATAAATATTAAATATTAAACTTTAAGAAGTCAACATATAACCTCTTCAGTGATAGGACAGTATATTTACATCATGAGGAGAAAAATTAGTCAAGAAAAGACTCAGTTCTTAAATATGAAAGGTTCTTGTTTTATGATTGTAAGAAGCCTAAGTGTTCATTCTTGTTTGAAATAAGTTACAGTGAGGTCTCCTCAGTAGAAAACAATGTGAAGAAGCAGTAAACAGTTCATACATATCTGTTCTGGTATTTTCAGTATTTGAAATGATTTGGATGAGGTCACTGCCAGGCTTCTGACTGATGTATTGACTAGTTTACATTTTTGCATATAATTTAACACACACTTAGCTATATTGTAATTCTTTAAATTGTGTAAGTAAAATATTATTAGAAAAAAAAAAACAACACTTGAAGGTATAGAAAATGTTGAAATACAAGAAAATATCCTGTTATAAATGTGATTTGTAAATGTAACAAGAAGCTCAGATTTAACATAAATTTTGACTTGAATGGGGGTATTCTACATTTCCTTGCTCCTCCATTAAATTTAAGCTTGGGAATTCTTGGGTTACATTTCACTTGAATTATAACATACTCAATTGGATGATAGGCTGCAGGATGTGTTGATCAATTCCTACACAAATCTATTCAGTGACTGGTTAATTCTGATAGAACATTCAAGATGAATGAAGTGACACTAGTCAGCTCTATTACTTTCTTACTTGTTTTGAGTTTGTCACTGTAGAAGTAAGGGTTGCCTGTCATATCTCTACAGTGGTCATTCTGTCTAAACTTTACTGCTTGGACAGTAAGAAGGTTGTCTCATGGGTATTATCAGAAGTGTGGAAGCACTACTTAAATCCTCAGTATGTCTTAAATGATGCATTTGGAAGCTAGGTAGAGTGGTATGTAGAAGACATGATAAGCACTCCCCAAAAGGCTGCATTTGTCATTGCTATTTTACTTATAAAATGCGTCTTAAGATGAAATGAGTCTTACAGAAGTAGGAATGAAATTCAAGGGAGTTATCCTACTCCTGCTCTGTAAGCCAATACAGATTTTTAAGGGCTGGGATGCTATTACAGATTTCTGCCTTGAAAAGCTTATAGCTGACAGTCCTGATTTTGCTTTTACTATGAGTAATTTAGTTTATCTGAAAATGTTGTATTTTGAACTCCAGAGGATCTCAGTACGTGTATAACATTAAGCATGTATTTGCAGAATCAGGACTTAAATGGATTTCAGTAAGAAATGAAGAGAAGAAGATAAATAATAATAGTTGGAGCAAACAGCAGATGTGCTTGTTTTTCCACTGGTTGTTTTAAAAATTTTTCCCTTTCTCTTTGCTTGGAATATTCCCAGTGTCCCACCAAAGTGAAAGGGAGATTTATCAGGATTCTACTGGTTCTTCAGGACAACCACAATGCTTTTGTGGTCAGACAGCCTTTTTCTTTTTGAAACTTTTCTTCATTCATTAGTCAAAAGCATTAAATTAACGATCAAAAGTACTTGTTCATCCCAGCCCTTAGTGTGTGTAAGTAGTTCAGTCTAATTGCACTTTGTCTTGAAACTCCTCCATCATTTTAATGGGAGGATGAGGCTTTTTGGATGTCCTTTTTCACTGACCAATGTGGGATCTGGCATTCGTCATCTATTCCTTGTGTATTTTCTGGAAACCACCCCAGATTTTCATTCTTATAAATAAAGGACCTTTGGAGCTTGAAAGTATGTGTATGCACATACACATATATAAATGTGTATCTATAAATTCTTTCAAAAAAGATGATGATAATGATTTTGATTGTGGTAGTACCTAAAACATGGTAATTGCTGTTTTGAAATATACAGGCATACTCCTTGTAGAAAAATGGTTGTTATCTGGAATAACAAACCAGATAAAGAAATTTATACAGAAAACCACAAAAGACAAATCATTTGACAAATATAAACAGCCTTGTTGTTTCCAGCTCTGTTAGAACAGTTAGTACGTAGAGAAAAGTGGATGGCATGCGAAGAGAAAAAAGAAAGAAAAGAAGATTGAAGGAAAGCCAGTTAAGAAATACAGGAAGTCATGTCAAGATAGGACATGGAGGGCTGCAAGGATGAGAGCTATGGCAATAATTCACTGAGACTTCCTACTTGAATACATCATTTTGATGTAATTTCCTCATGATAGCTCCCAGTCAGCATTCTGCTGCAACAGTAGAGAAGAAGTCATACCCCTCGCTGTTTCAGACTCTGTAGTAGAGAGTAGAGGGCAAACATGAATAAGTATGCAAAAAAACCAAACCAAACCAAAACAAACAAACAACAACAACAACAAAAACCCAAAAAAAAGTAGTTTTGCAGAATCAGTAGAAGAGACAGAAGTGCTATTTTCTTTGGGAAAAGAGGACGGGATACAGAATACAGAAAATCCCTGTCCAAGAACACGATATGACCTGGTGGTTACAATAATGCCCAGGTAGAGGAAAGGTGAAGATTTCAGTACTCTTATATAGTGGAATTCTCCTATAACCTGGATGAGTCCTCTGCTGGAGGCCCCTCTAGATGTGGTCCTTTGTTCACTAGCCAACTACAAAAGTATCAAGGCTGTATGACTATTCTAAATTCAGATTTGATAAGAGATGTAGTGGTCACCAAAAAACATGTTTTACAGTGGACTGGTGTGTTTTGGAACTGCTGTTATAAACAAAAGGCTGTTACATGAGAGAATGGCACCAACCTCCTCTGACAGCTATGTTTTTAAAGAAAGGTCTGACTGGGAGAAGCAGCTATAGCTTTGAGTAGCAGAAAGTCACTCATTCTCCAGAAAACAAATTTTTACTTGTTCTCCTGTCCCACCTTTCTTGATGCTTCCCACTGTGCACTTTCAGAAACTTTCCAGTAATCAAGCCAACTTTTTGCTTATCACATTTTTTGCCTCTTATCTTTCTTTGTCTACTGAATAGGAAGCCTCTTGCCTGTACTTGAGGTGGTAAATGTGTCTAGGCTTACTTTTGAAAGTGCTGCTAGAAGCTTTCAATTAGAGCTTCTAGAATTACAATGACATTTTTTCCACACACTGAACTTTCTCTCTAGAACATTTCACATGATGTTACAACTGAGAAAGCACTTTTCTATTTTCTCCCATCTTCCTCAGCATTCAAATGTATATCAATTAGTATCACATTTTCTGTTATACTTTAATTCAGCTAAAATGCAAAAAATCAGGTAGGACAAAATGTTCCCACCAACATACATTCCTCTTTCCTTTCCTGAATCATTGCTCTTGCCTTTCTTTGCTTTCTGACCTCAGGATGAATGCCACCAGCACATCACACTTTCTTCTAAGATACTGGTTCTTTTGGTCACTTCCCTCTTATAATAAAACAATAGCTTCTGTGAGCAAGTGCAGATGACCTGGAACTGCATATTTACATTTTTAGATCATGCTGTTAGCTGGAGGGAAACTCTTATGTTTTGTAGTCATTTAAAGAAAAGTCAAAGTGATTATCCAGTACTTAAATCAATAGAGTACTCTGTAATCACCTTGAATAAAAGCTTTTTTCACTCATGAATCAAACCCCCCCCCCTATTTAGCATTCTTATATTGCATAGTTTTATGTTATAAAAACAACATATCATGAAGAGCAAAACTTGTGGTTTTTTTTTCTCCTGAGCCAGACTGATCCAAAGTTCTTTTTGCTTTGCTTATGAATCACTGCATTTCTCAGTTTTGGAACTTTAAGCAAAATTTTACTCAAATGTTTAATTTCAAAGATTATTCTAACAGACTTATTCTTTATCAAGTTATAAGTTTATAAGATTAAGTCTTATAATTAATCTTTTTGAGACAGAAACTGTAAGCTGAGACATCCTATATGAGACATAGCTGTCATTAACTATCAGTGTTGTTCAGTCTCCACAAAATAGCATTCAACTTCCCTACAACATAACTATAAAAAGACTACCAGAAACTGAGATAAGTACTAACATATATTAAGTATTGTACAGATTCTATTTGTCACAAAAAGAATCCTA